>CALNHX010002786.1:0-167842 GCA_940337035.1 Agriotes lineatus
TCACTCAGAGAGTTTTTTTAACAGCTTAAGGTACTACATAAGGCAGTAGACGTTAGCCGTAGCATCTTATGCTGTGGATGTTCTAATCGCTATTACGTATTTTTCTGATATAAATACCAGATATTGAAGAATCGCTAGAGCTCCTTTCCGATAATTGAAAATTCGGCATATTAACACCGCCAATTGCCTCATGCACCAGTAACAATTTCCTAAATATAAATTCTAATTTCAGGACGCTCAAATAATCTCTATAAGACGTATTAACATAAAACATACATAACTATGACGCTAGAATCACTCAGAGAGTTTTTTTAACAGCTTAAGGTACTACATAAGGTAGTAGACGTTAGCCGTAGCATCTTATGCTGTGGATGTTCTAATCGCTATTACGTATTTTTCTGATATAAATACCAGATATTGAAGAATTGCTCGAACTGCTTTCCGATAATTACAAATTCGGCATATTAACACCGCCAATTGCCTCATGCATCAAGTAACAATTTCCTAAATATAAATTCAAATTTCAGGACGCTCAAATAATCTCTAGAAGACGTATTAACATCAAACATAAATAATTATGACGCTAAAGTCACTCAGAGGGTGTTTTTTGCAGTTTAAGATACTACAAAAGGCAGTAGACGTTAGCGGGAGCATCTTCTCATGTGGATTTTCTATTTGCGATTACAGATTCTTTTGATATAAATACCAGATATTGAAGAATTGCTGGAACTGCTTTTCGATAATTTTTAATTGGGAATATTAACACCCCCAATTGCCTCAAGCACCAAGTAGCAATATCCTAAATATAAATTAAAAATTCATGACGCTAAAATAATCTCTAAAAGACGTATTAACATAAAACATACATAACTATGACGCTAGAATCACTCAGAGAGTTTTTTTAACAGCTTAAGGTACTACATAAGGCAGTAGACGTTAGCCGTAGCATCTTATGCTGTGGATGTTCTAATCGCTATTACGTATTTTTCTGATATAAATACCAGATATTGAAGAATCGCTAGAGCTCCTTTCCGATAATTGAAAATTCGGCATATTAACACCGCCAATTGCCTCATGCACCAGTAACAATTTCCTAAATATAAATTCTAATTTCAGGACGCTCAAATAATCTCTAGAAGACGTATTAACATAAAACATACATAACTATGACGCTAGAATCACTCAGAGAGTTTTTTTAACAGCTTAAGGTACTACATAAGGCAGTAGACGTTAGCCGTAGCATCTTATGCTGTGGATGTTCTAATCGCTATTACGTATTTTTCTGATATAAATACCAGATATTGAAGAATTGCTGGAACTGCTTTTCGATAATTTTTAATTGGGAATATTAACACCCCCAATTGCCTCATGCACCAAGTAACAATTTCCTAAATATAAATTCAAATTTCAGGACGGTCAAATAATCTCTAGAAGACGTATTAACATAAAACATGCATAACTATGACGCTAAAGTCACTCAGAAAGTGTTTTTAAAAGCTTAAGGTACTACATAAGGCAGTAGACGTTAGCCGTAGCATCTTATGCTGTGGATGTTCTAATCGCTATTACGTATTTTTCTGATATAAATACCAGATATTGAAGAATTGCTAGAGCTGCTTTCCGATAATTGCAAATTCGGCATATTAACACCGCCAATTGCCTCATGCACCAGTAACAATTTCCTAAATATAAATTCAAATTTCAGGACGCTCAAATAATCTCTAGAAGACGTATTAACATAAACATGCATAACTATGACGCTAAAGTCACTCAGAAAGTGTTTTTAACAGCTTAAGGTACTACATAAGGCAGTGGACGTTAGCCGTAGCATCTTATGCTGTGGATGTTCTAATCGCTATTACGTATTTTTCTGATATAAATACCAGATATTGAAGAATTGCTAGAGCTGCTTTCCGATAATTGCAAATTCGGCATATTAACACCGCCAATTGCCGCATGCACCAGTAACAATTTCCTAAATATAAATTCTAATTTCAGGACGCTCAAATACTCTCTAGAAGACGTATTAACATCAAACATACATAACTATGACGCTAGAATCACTCAGGGAGTTTTTTTAACAGCTTGAGGTACTACATAAGGCAGTAGACGTTAGCCGTAGCATCTTATGCTGTGGATGTTCTAATCGTTATTACGTATTTTTCTGATATAAATACCAGATATTGAAGAATTGCTAGAGCTCCTTTCCGATAATTGAAAATTCGGTATATTAACACCGCCAATTGCCTCATGCACTAAGTAACAATTTCCTAAATATAAATTCAAATTTCAGGACGCTCAAATAATCTCTAGAAGACGTATTAACATCACACATACATAACTATGACGCTAAAGTCACTCAGAGAGTGTTTTTAACAGCTTAAGGTACTACATAAGGCAGCAGACGTTAGCCGTAGCATCTTATGCTGTGGATGTTCTAATCGCTATTACGTATTTTTCTGATATAAATACCAGATATTGAAGAATTGCTCGAGCTGCATTCCGATAATTACAAATTCGGCATATTAACACCCCCAATTGCCTCATGCACCTAGTAACAATATCCTAAATATAAATTAAAAATTCATGACGCTAAAATAATCTCTAAAAGACGTATTAACATCAAACATACATAATTATGACACTAAAATCGCTCAGAGAGTGTTTTTAGCAGTTTTAGATAATACAGAAGGCAATATACGTTAGCGGGAGCATCTTCGTCTGTGGATTTTCTATTCGCGATTACAGACTCTTTTGATATAAATACCAGATATTGAAGAATTGCTGGAACTGCTTTTCGATAATTTTTAATTGGGAATATTAACACCCCCAATTGCCTCATGCACCAAGTAACAATACCCTAAATATAAATTAAAAATTCATGACGCTAAAATAATCTCTAAAAGACGTATTAACATCAAACATACATAACTATGACGCTAAAGTCACTCAGAGAGTGTTTCTAACAGCTTAAGGTACTACATAAGGCAGTAGACGTTAGCCGTAGCATCTTATGCTGTGGATGTTCTAATCGCTATTACGTATTTTTCTGATATAAATACCAGATATTGAAGAATTGCTCGAGCTGCTTTCCGATAATTACAAATTCGGCATATTAACACCGCCAATTGCCTCATGCACCAAGTAACAATTTCCTAAATATAAATACAAATTTCCGGACGCTCAAATAATCTCTAGAAGACATATTAACATAAAACAAACATAACTATGACGCTAAAGTCACTCAGAGAGTGTTTTTAACAGCTTAAGGTACTACATAAGGCAGTAGACGTTAGCCGTAGCATCTTATGCTGTGGATGTTCTAATCGCTATTACGTATTTTTCTGATATAAATACCAGATATTGAAGAATTGCTAGAGCTGCTTTCCGATAATTGCAAATTCGGCATATTAACAACGCCAATTGCCTCATGCACCAGTAACAATTTCCTAAATATAAATTCAAATTTCAGGACGCTCAAATAATCTCTAGAAGACGTATTAACATAAAACATGCATAACTATGACGCTAAAGTCACTCAGAAAGTGTTTTTAACAGCTTAAGGTACTACATAAGGCAGTGGACGTTAGCCGTAGCATCTTATGCTGTGGATGTTCTAATCGCTATTACGTATTTTTCTGATATAAATACCAGATATTGAAGAATTGCTAGAGCTGCTTTCCGATAATTGCAAATTCGGCATATTAACACCGCCAATTGCCTCATGCACCAGTAACAATTTCCTAAATATAAATTCTAATTTCAGGACGCTCAAATACTCTCTAGAAGACGTATTAACATCAAACATACATAACTATGACGCTAGAATCACTCAGGGAGTTTTTTTAACAGCTTGAGGTACTACATAAGGCAGTAGACGTTAGCCGTAGCATCTTATGCTGTGGATGTTCTAATCGTTATTACGTATTTTTCTGATATAAATACCAGATATTGAAGAATTGCTAGAGCTCCTTTCCGATAATTGAAAATTCGGTATATTAACACCGCCAATTGCCTCATGCACTAAGTAACAATTTCCTAAATATAAATTCAAATTTCAGGAGCTCAAATTATCTCTAGAAGACGTATTAACATCACACATACATAACTATGACGCTAAAGTCACTCAGAGAGTGTTTTTAACAGCTTAAGGTACTACATAAGGCAGCAGACGTTAGCCGTAGCATCTTATGCTGTGGATGTTCTAATCGCTATTACGTATTTTTCTGATATAAATACCAGATATTGAAGAATTGCTCGAGCTGCATTCCGATAATTACAAATTCGGCATATTAACACCCCAATTGCCTCATGCACCTAGTAACAATATCCTAAATATAAATTAAAAATTCATGACGCTAAAATAATCTCTAAAAGACGTATTAACATCAAACATACATAATTATGACACTAAAATCGCTCAGAGAGTGTTTTTAGCAGTTTTAGATAATACAGAAGGCAATATACGTTAGCGGGAGCATCTTCGTCTGTGGATTTTCTATTCGCGATTACAGACTCTTTTGATATAAATACCAGATATTGAAGAATTGCTGGAACTGCTTTTCGATAATTTTTAATTGGGAATATTAACACCCCCAATTGCCTCATGCACCAAGTAACAATACCCTAAATATAAATTAAAAATTCATGACGCTAAAATAATCTCTAAAAGACGTATTAACATCAAACATACATAACTATGACGCTAAAGTCACTCAGAGAGTGTTTCTAACAGCTTAAGGTACTACATAAGGCAGTAGACGTTAGCCGTAGCATCTTATGCTGTGGATGTTCTAATCGCTATTACGTATTTTTCTGATATAAATACCAGATATTGAAGAATTGCTCGAGCTGCTTTCCGATAATTACAAATTCGGCATATTAACACCGCCAATTGCCTCATGCACCAAGTAACAATTTCCTAAATATAAATACAAATTTCCGGACGCTCAAATAATCTCTAGAAGACATATTAACATAAAACAAACATAACTATGACGCTAAAGTCACTCAGAGAGTTTTTTTAACAGCTTAAGGTACTACATAAGGCAGTAGACGTTAGCCGTAGCATCTTATGCTGTGGATGTTCTAATCGTTATTACGTATTTTTCTGATATAAATACCAGATATTGAAGAATTGCTAGAGCTCCTTTCCGATAATTGAAAATTCGGTATATTAACACCGCCAATTGCCTCATGCACTAAGTAACAATTTCCTAAATATAAATTCAAATTTCAGGACGCTCAAATAATCTCTAGAAGACGTATTAACATCACACATACATAACTATGACGCTAAAGTCACTCAGAGAGTGTTTTTAACAGCTTAAGGCACTACATAAGGCAGCAGACGTTAGCCGTAGCATCTTATGCTGTGGATGTTCTAATCGCTATTACGTATTTTTCTGATATAAATACCAGATATTGAAGAATTGCTCGAGCTGCATTCCGATAATTACAAATTCGGCATATTAACACCCCCAATTGCCTCATGCACCAAGTAACAATATCCTAAATATAAATTAAAAATTCATGACGCTAAAATAATCTCTAAAAGACGTATTAACATCAAACATACATAATTATGACACTAAAATCGCTCAGAGAGTGTTTTTAGCAGTTTTAGATAATACAGAAGGCAATATACGTTAGCGGGAGCATCTTCGTCTGTGGATTTTCTATTCGCGATTACAGACTCTTTTGATATAAATACCAGATATTGAAGAATTGCTGGAACTGCTTTTCGAAAATTTTTAATTGGGAATATTAACACCCCCAATTGCCTCATGCACCAAGTAACAATACCCTAAATATAAATTAAAAATTCATGCCGCTAAAATAATCTCTAAAAGACGTATTAACATAAAACATACATAACTATGACGCTAGAATCACTCAGAGAGTTTTTTTAACAGCTTAAGGTACTACATAAGGCAGTAGACGTTAGCCGTAGCATCTTATGCTGTGGATGTTCTAATCGCTATTACGTATTTTTCTGATATAAATACCAGATATTGAAGAATCGCTAGAGCTCCTTTCCGATAATTGAAAATTCGGCATATTAACACCGCCAATTGCCTCATGCACCAGTAACAATTTCCTAAATATAAATTCTAATTTCAGGACGCTCAAATAATCTCTAGAAGACGTATTAACATAAAACATACATAACTATGACGCTAGAATCACTCAGAGAGTTTTTTTAACAGCTTAAGGTACTACATAAGGTAGTAGACGTTAGCCGTAGCATCTTATGCTGTGGATGTTCTAATCGCTATTACGTATTTTTCTGATATAAATACCAGATATTGAAGAATTGCTCGAACTGCTTTCCGATAATTACAAATTCGGCATATTAACACCGCCAATTGCCTCATGCATTAAGTAACAATTTCCTAAATATAAATTCAAATTTCAGGACGCTCAAATAATCTCTAGAAGACGTATTAACATCAAACATAAATAATTATGACGCTAAAGTCACTCAGAGGGTGTTTTTTGCAGTTTAAGATACTACAAAAGGCAGTAGACGTTAGCGGGAGCATCTTCTCATGTGGATTTTCTATTTGCGATTACAGATTCTTTTGATATAAATACCAGATATTGAAGAATTGCTGGAACTGCTTTTCGATAATTTTTAATTGGGAATATTAACACCCCCAATTGCCTCAAGCACCAAGTAGCAATATCCTAAATATAAATTAAAAATGCATGACGCTAAAATAATCTCTAAAAGACGTATTAACATAAAACATACATAACTATGACGCTAGAATCACTCAGAGAGTTTTTTTAACAGCTTAAGGTACTACATAAGGCAGTAGACGTTAGCCGTAGCATCTTATGCTGTGGATGTTCTAATCGCTATTACGTATTTTTCTGATATAAATACCAGATATTGAAGAATTGCTAGAGCTCCTTTCCGATAATTGCAAATTCGGCATATGAACACCCCCAATTGCCTCATGCACCAAGTAACAATTTCCTAAATATAAATTCTAATTTCCGGACGCTCAAATAATCTCTAGAAGACTTATTAACATAAAACATACATAACTATGACGCTAAAGTCACTCAGAGAGTGTTTTTAACAGGTTAAGGTACTACATCAGGCAGTAGACGTTAGCCGTAGCATCTTATGCTGTGGATGTTCTAGTCGCTATTACGTTTTTTCTGATATAAATTCCAGATATTGAAGAATTGCTAAAGCTGCTTTCCGATAATTGCAAATACGGCATATTAAAACACCCAATTGCCTCATGCACCAAGTAACAATTTCCAAAATATAAATACAAATTTGCGGACGCTCAAATAATCTCTAGAAGACGTATTAACATAAAACATACATAACTATGACGCTAAAGTCACTCAGGGAGTGTTTTTAACAGCTTAAGGTACTACATAAGGCAGTAGACGTTAGCCGTAGCATCTTATGTTGTAGATGTTCTAATCGCTAATACGTTTTTTCTGATATAAATACCAGATATTGAAGAATTGCTAGAGCTGCTTTCCGATAATTGCAAATACGGCATATTAACACCGCCAATTGCCTCATGCACCAAGTAACAATTTCCTAAATATAAATTCAAATTTCAGGACGCTCAAATAATCTCCAGAAGACGTATTAACATCAAACATAAATAATTATGACGCTAAAGTCACTCAGAGGGTGTTTTTTGCAGTTTAAGATACTACAAAAGGCAGTAGACGTTAGCGGGAGCATCTTCTCATGTGGATGTTCTAATCGCTATTACGTATTTTTCTGATATAAATACCAGATATTGAAGAATTGCTAGAGCTGCTTTCCGATAATTGGAAATACGGAATATTAAAACACGCAAGTGCCTCATGCACCAAGTAACAATTTCCTAAATATAAATACAAATTTCCGGACGCTCAAATAATCTCTAGAAGACATATTAACATAAAACAAACATAACTATGACGCTAAAGTCACTCAGAGAGCGTTTTTAACAGCTTAAGGTACTACATAAGGCAGTAGACGTTAGCCGTAGCATCTTATGCTGTGGATGTTCTAATCGCTATTACGTATTTTTCTGATATAAATACCAGATATTGAAGAATTGCTAGAGCTGCTTTCCGATAATTGCAAATACGGCATATTATAACACCCAACTGCCTCATGCACCAAGTAACAATTTCCTAAATATAAATTCAAATTTCCGGACGCTCAAATAATCCCTAGAAGACGTATTAACATAAAATATGCATAACTATGACGCTAAAGTCACTCAGAAAGTGTTTTTAACAGCTTAAGGTACTACATAAGGCAGTAGACGTTAGCCGTAGCATCTTATGCTGTGGATGTTCTAATCGCTATTACGTATTTTTCTGATATAAATACCAGATATTGAAGAATTGCTAGAGCTCCTTTCCGATAATTGCAAATGCGGCATATTAACAACGCCAATTGCCTCATGCACCAAGTAACAATTTCCTAAATATAAATTCAAATTTCAGGACGCTCAAAATAATCTCTAAAAGACGTATTAACATCAAACATACATAACTATGACGCTAAAGTCACTCAGAGAGTGTTTTTAACAGCTTAAGGTACTACATAAGGCAGTAGACGGTAACCGTAGCATCTGATGCTGTGGATGTTCTAATCGCTATTACGTATTTTTCTTATATAAATACCAGATATTGAAGAATTGCTCGAGCTGCTTTCGGATAATTACAAATTCGGCATATTAACACCGCCAATTGCCTCATGCACCAAGTAACAATTTCCTAAATATAAATTCAAATTTCAGGACGCTCAAATAATCTCCAGAAGACGTATTAACATCAAACATAAATAATTATGACGCTAAAGTCACTCAGAGGGTGTTTTTTGCAGTTTAAGATACTACAAAAGGCAGTAGACGTTAGCGGGAGCATCTTCTCATGTGGATTTTCTATTCGCGATTACAGATTCTTTTGATATAAATACCAGATATTGAAGAATTGCTAGAACTGCATTTCGATAATTTTTAATTGGGAATATTAACACCCCCAATTGCCTCATGCACCAAGTAACAATTTCCTAAATATAAATTGAAATTTCAGGACGCTCAAAATAATCTCTAGAAGACGTATTAACATCAAACATACATAACTATGACGCTAAAGTCACTCAGAGAGTGTTTTTAACAACTTAAGGTACTACATAAGGCAGTAGACGTTAGCCGTAGCATCTTATGCTGTGGATGTTCTAATCGCTATTACGTATTTTTCTGATATAAATACCAGATATTGAAGAATTGCTAGAGCTGCTTTCCGATAATTGCAAATACGTCATATTAAAACACCCAATTGCCTCATGCACCAAGTAACAATTTCCTAAATATAAATACAAATTTCCGGACGCTCAAATAATCTCTAGAAGACGTATTAACATCAAACATACATAATTATGACACTAAAATCGCTCAGAGAGTGTTTTTAGCAGTTTTAGATAATACAGAAGGCAGTATACGTTAGCGGGAGCATCTTCCTCTGTGGATTTTCTATTCGCGATTACAGACTCTTTTGATATAAATACCAGATATTGAAGAATTGCTGGAACTGCTTTTCGATAACTTTTAATTGGGAATATTAACACCCCCAATTGCCTCATGCACGAAGTAACAATATCCTAAATATAAATTAAAAATTCATGACGCTAAAATAATCTCTAAAAGACGTATTAACATCAAACATACATAACTATGACGCTAAAGTCACTCAGAGAGTGTTTTTAACAGCTTAAGGTACTACATAAGGCAGTAGACGTTAGCCGTAGCATCTTATGCTGTGGAAGTTCTAATCGCTATTACGTATTTTTCTTATATAAATACCAGATATTGAAGAATTGCTCGAGCTGCTTTCCGATAATTACAAATTCGGCATATTAACACCGCCAATTGCCTCATGCACCAAGTAACAATTTCCTAAATATAAATTCAAATTTCAGGACGCTCAAATAATCTCCAAAAGACGTATTAACATCAAACATAAATAATTATGACGCTAAAGTCACTCAGAGGGTGTTTTTTGCAGTTTAAGATACTACAAAAGGCAGTAGACGTTAGCGGGAGCATCTTCTCATGTGGATTTTCTATTCGCGGTTACAGATTCTTTTGATATAAATACCAGATATTGAAGAATTGCTAGAACTGCATTTCGATAATTTTTAATTGGGAATATTTACACCCCCAATTGCCTCATGCACCAAGTAACAATTTCCTAAATATAAATTCAAATTTCAGGACGCTCAAAATAATCTCTAGAAGACGTATTAACATCAAACATACATAACTATGACGCTAAAGTCACTCAGAGAGTGTTTTTAACAGCTTAAGGTACTACATAAGGCAGTAGACGTTAGCCGTAGCATCTTATGCTGTGGATGTTCTAATCGCTATTACGTATTTTTCTGATATAAATACCAGATATTGAAGAATTGCTAGAGCTGCTTTCCGATAATTGCAAATACGTCATATTAAAACACCCAATTGCCTCATGCACCAAGTAACAATTTCCTAAATATAAATACAAATTTCCGGACGCTCAAATAATCTCTAGAAGACGTATTAACATAAAACATACATAACTATAACGCTAAAGTCACTCAGAGAGTGTTTTTAACAGCTTAAGGTACTACATAAGGCAGTAGACGTTAGCCGTAGCATGTTATGCTGTGGATGTTCTATTCGCGATTACAGATTTTTATGATATAAATACCAGATATTGATGAATTGCTGGAACTGCTTTTCGATAATTTTTAATTGGGAATATTAACACCCCCAATTGCCTCATGCACCAAGTAACAATATCCTAAATATAAATTAAAAATTCATGACGCTAAAATAATCTCCAAAAGACGTATTAACATCAAACATACATAATTATGACACTAAAATCGCTCAGAGAGTGTTTTTAGCAGTTTTAGATAATACAGAAGGCAGTATACGTTAGCGGGAGCATCTTCCTCTGTGGATTTTCTATTCGCGATTACAGACTCTTTTGATATAAATACCAGATATTGAAGAATTGCTGGAACTGCTTTTCGATAACTTTTAATTGGGAATATTAACACCCCGAATTGCCTCATGCACCAAGTAACAATATCCTAAATATAAATTAAAAATTCATGACCCTAAAATAATCTCTAAAAGACGTATTAACATAAAACATACATAACTATGACGCTAAAGTCACTCAGAGAGTGTTTTTAACAGCTTAAGGTACTACATAAGGCAGTAGACGTTAGCCGTAGCATCTTATGCTGTGGATGTTCTAATCGCTATTACGTATTTTTCTGATATAAATACCAGATATTGAAGAATTGCTAGAGCTGCTTTCCGATAATTGCAAATACGTCATATTAAAACACCCAATTGCCTCATGCACCAAGTAACAATTTCCTAAATATAAATACAAATTTCCGGACGCTCAAATAATCTCTAGAAGACGTATTAACATAAAACATACATAACTATGACGCTAAAGTCACTCAGAGAGTGTTTTTAACAGCTTAAGGTACTACATAAGGCAGTAGACGTTAGCCGTAGCATCTTATGCTGTGGATGTTCTAATCGCTAATACGTTTTTTCTGATATAAATACCAGATATTGAAGAATTGCTAGAGCTGCTTTCCGATAATTGCAAATACGGTACTACATAAGGCAGTAGACGTTAGCCGTAACATCTTATGCTGTGGATGTTCTAATCGCTATTACGTATTTTTCTGATATAAATACCAGATATTGAAGAATTGCTAGAGCTGCTTTCCGATAATTGCAAATACGGCATATTAACACCGCCAATTGCCTCATGCACCAAGTAACAATTTCCTAAATATAAATTCAAATTTCAGGACGCTCAAATAATCTCCAGAAGACGTATTAACATCAAACATAAATAATTATGACGTTAAAGTCACTCAGAGGTTGTTTTTTGCAGTTTAAGATACTACAAAAGGCAGTAGACGTTAGCGGGAGCATCTTCTCATGTGGATGTTCTAATCGCTATTACGTATTTTTCTGATATAAATACCAGATATTGAAGAATTGCTAGAGCTGCTTTCCGATAATTGGAAATACGGAATATTAAAACACGCAAGTGCCTCATGCACCAAGTAACAATTTCCTAAATATAAATACAAATTTCCGGACGCTCAAATAATCTCTAGAAGACATATTAACATAAAACAAACATAACTATGACGCTAAAGTCACTCAGCGAGTGTTTTTAACAGCTTAAGGTACTACATAAGGCAGTAGACGTTAGCCGTAGCATCTTATGCTGTGGATGTTCTAATCGCTATTACGTATTTTTCTTATATAAATACCAGATATTGAAGAATTGCTCGAGCTGCTTTCCGATAATTACAAATTCGGCATATTAACACCGCCAATTGCCTCATGCACCAAGTACCAATTTCCTAAATATAAATTCAAATTTCAGGACGCTCAAATAATCTCCAGAAGACGTATTAACATCAAACATAAATAATTATGACGCTAAAATCACTCAGAGGGTGTTTTTTGCAGTTTAAGATACTACAAAAGGCAGTAGACGTTAGCGGGAGCATCTTCTCATGTGGATTTTCTATTCGCGGTTACAGATTCTTTTGATATAAATACCAGATATTGAAGAATTGCTAGAACTGCATTTCGATAATTTTTAATTGGGAATATTAACACCCCCAATTGCCTCATGCACCAAGTAACAATTTCCTAAATATAAATTCAAATTTCAGGACGCTCAAAATAATCTCTAGAAGACGTATTAACATCAAACATACATAACTATGACGCTAAAGTCAGTCAGAGAGTGTTTTTAACAGCTTAAGGTACTACATAAGGCAGTAGACGTTAGCCGTAGCATCTTGTGCTGTGGATATTCTAATCGCTATTACGTATTTTTCTGATATAAATACCAGATATTGAAGAATTGCTAGAGCTGCTTTCCGATAATTGCAAATACGGCATATTATAACACCCAACTGCCTTATGCACCAAGTAACAATTTCCTAAATATAAATTCAAATTTCCGGACGCTCAAATAATCTCTAGAAGATGTATTAACATAAAACATGCATAACTATGACGCTAAAGTCACTCAGAAAGTGTTTTTAACAGCTTAAGGTACTACATAAGGCAGTAGACGTTAGCCGTAGCATCTTATGCTGTGGATGTTCTAATCGCTATTACGTATTTTTCTGATATAAATACCAGATATTGAAGAATTGTTAGATCTCCTTTCCGATAATTGCAAATTCGGCATATTAACAACGCCAATTGCCTCATGCACCAAGTAACAATTTCCTAAATATAAATTCAAATTTCAGGACGCTCAAAATAATCTCTAGAAGACGTATTAACATAAAACATACATAACTATAACACTAAAGTCACTCAGAGAGTGTTTTTAACAGCTTAAGGTACTACATAAGGCAGTAGACGTTAGCCGTAGCATCTTATGCTGTGGATGTTCTAATCGCTATTACGTATTTTTCTGATATAAATACCAGATATTGAAGAATTGCTAGAGCTCCTTTCCGATAATTGCAAATTCGGCATATTAACAACGCCAATTGCCTCATGCACCAAGTAACAATTTCCTAAATATAAATTCAAATTTCCGGACGCTCAAATAATCTCTAGAAGACGTATTAACATAAAACATGCATAACTATGACGCTAAAGTCACTCAGAAAGTGTTTTTAACAGCTTAAGGTACTACATAAGGCAGTAGACGTTAGCCGTAGCATCTTATGCTGTGGATGTTCTAATCGCTATTACGTATTTTTCAGATATTGAAGAATTGCTAGAGCTGCTTTCCGATAATTGCAAATACGGCATATTATAACACCCAACTGCCTCATGCACCAAGTAACAATTTCCTAAATATAAATTCAAATTTCCGGACGCTCAAATAATCTCTAGAAGACGTATTAACATCAAACATAAATAATTATGACGCTAAAGTCACTCAGAGGGTGTTTTTTGCAGTTTAAGATACTACAAAAGGCAGTAGACGTTAGCGGGAGCATCTTCTCATGTGGATTTTCTATTCGCGGTTACAGATTCTTTTGATATAAATACCAGATATTGAAGAATTGCTAGAACTGCATTTCGATAATTTTTAATTGGGAATATTTACACCCCCAATTGCCTCATGCACCAAGTAACAATTTCCTAAATATAAATTCAAATTTCAGGACGCTCAAAATAATCTCTAGAAGACGTATTAACATCAAACATACATAACTATGACGCTAAAGTCACTCAGAGAGTGTTTTTAACAGCTTAAGGTACTACATAAGGCAGTAGACGTTAGCCGTAGCATCTTATGCTGTGGATGTTCTAATCGCTATTACGTATTTTTCTGATATAAATACCAGATATTGAAGAATTGCTAGAGCTGCTTTCCGATAATTGCAAATACGTCATATTAAAACACCCAATTGCCTCATGCACCAAGTAACAATTTCCTAAATATAAATACAAATTTCCGGACGCTCAAATAATCTCTAGAAGACGTATTAACATAAAACATACATAACTATAACGCTAAAGTCACTCAGAGAGTGTTTTTAACAGCTTAAGGTACTACATAAGGCAGTAGACGTTAGCCGTAGCATGTTATGCTGTGGATGTTCTATTCGCGATTACAGATTTTTATGATATAAATACCAGATATTGAAGAATTGCTGGAACTGCTTTTCGATAATTTTTAATTGGGAATATTAACACCCCTAATTGCCTCATGCACCAAGTAACAATATCCTAAATATAAATTAAAAATTCATGACGCTAAAATAATCTCCAAAAGACGTACTAACATCAAACATACATAATTATGACACTAAAATCGCTCAGAGAGTGTTTTTAGCAGTTTTAGATAATACAGAAGGCAGTATACGTTAGCGGGAGCATCTTCCTCTGTGGATTTTCTATTCGCGATTACAGACTCTTTTGATATAAATACCAGATATTGAAGAATTGCTGGAACTGCTTTTCGATAACTTTTAATTGGGAATATTAACACCCCCAATTGCCTCATGCACCAAGTAACAATATCCTAAATATAAATTAAAAATTCATGACGCTAAAATAATCTCTAAAAGACGTATTAACATCAAACATACATAACTATGACGCTAAAGTCACTCAGAGAGTGTTTTTAACAGCTTAAGGTACTACATAAGGCAGTAGACGTTAGCCGTAGCATCTTATGCTGTGGATGTTCTAATCGCTATTACGTATTTTTCTTATATAAATACCAGATATTGAAGAATTGCTCGAGCTGCTTTCCGATAATTACAAATTCGGCATATTAACACCGCCAATTGCCTCATGCACCAAGTAACAATTTCCTAAATATAAATTCAAATTTCAGGACGCTCAAATAATCTCCAGAAGACGTATTAACATCAAACATAAATAATTATGACGCTAAAGTCACTCAGAGGGTGTTTTTTGCAGTTTAAGATACTACAAAAGGCAGTAGACGTTAGCGGGAGCATCTTCTCATGTGGATTTTCTATTCGCGATTACAGATTCTTTTGATATAAATACCAGATATTGAAGAATTGCTAGAACTGCTTTTCGATAATTTTTAATTAGGAATATTAACACCCCCAATTGCCTCATGCACCAAGTAACAATATCCTAAATATAAATTAAAAATTCATGACGCTAAAATAATCTCTAAAAGACGTATTAACATCAAACATACATAACTATGACGCTAAAGTCACTCAGAGAGTGTTTTTAACAGCTTACGGTACTACATAAGGCAGTAGCATCTTATGCTGTGGAAGTTCTAATCGCTATTACGTATTTTTCTGATATAAATACCAGATATTGAAGAATTGCTAGAGCTGCTTTCCGATAATTGCAAATTCGGCATATTAACACCGCCAATTGCCTCATGCACCAGTAACAATTTCCTAAATATAAATTAAAATTTCAGGACGCTCAAATATTCTCTAGAAGACGTATTAACATAAAACATACATAACTATGACGCTAGAATCACTCAGAGAGTTTTTTTAACAGCTTAAGGTACTACATAAGGCAGTAGACGTTAGCCGTAGCATCTTATGCTGTGGATGTTCTAATCGCTATTACGTATTTTTCTGATATAAATACCAGATATTGAAGAATTGCTAGAGCTGCTTTCCGATAATTGCAAATACGGCATATTATAACACCCAACTGCCTCATGCACCAAGTAACAATTTCCTAAATATAAATTCAAATTTCAGGACGCTCAAATAATCTCCAGAAGACGTATTAACATCAAACATAAATAATTTTGACGCTAAAGTCACTCAGAGGGTGTTTTTTGCAGTTTAAGATACTACAAAAGGCAGTAGACGTTAGCGGGAGCATCTTCTCATGTGGATTTTCTATTCGCGGTTACAGATTCTTTTGATATAAATACCAGATATTGAAGAATTGCTAGAACTGCATTTCGATAATTTTTAATTGGGAATATTAACACCCCCCATTGCCTCATGCACCAAGTAACAATTTCCTAAATATAAATTCAAATTTCAGGACGCTCAAAATAATCTCTAGAAGATGTATTAACATCAAACATACATAACTATGACGCTAAAGTCACTCAGAGAGTGTTTTTAACAGCTTAAGGTACTACATAAGGCAGTAGACGTTAGCCGTAGCATCTTGTGCTGTGGATATTCTAATCGCTATTACGTATTTTTCTGATATAAATACCAGATATTGAAGAATTGCTAGAGCTGCTTTCCGATAATTGCAAATACGGCATATTATAACACCCAACTGCCTCATGCACCAAGTAACAATTTCCTGAATATAAATTCAAATTTCCGGACGCTCAAATAATCTCTAGAAGACGTATTAACATAAAACATGCATAACTATAACGCTAAAGTCACTCAGAAAGTGTTTTTAACAGCTTAAGGTACTACATAAGGCAGTAGACGTTAGCCGTAGCATCTTATGCTGTGGATGTTCTAATCGCTATTACGTATTTTTCTTATATAAATACCAGATATTGAAGAATTGCTCGAGCTGCTTTCCGATAATTACAAATTCGGTATATTAACACCGCCAATTGCCTCATGCACCAAGTAACAATTTCCTAAATATCAATTCAAATTTCAGGACGCTCAAATAATCTCCAGAAGACGTATTAACATCAAACATAAATAATTATGACGCTAAAGTCACTCAGAGGGTGTTTTTTGCAGTTTAAGATACTACAAAAGGCACTAGACGTTAGCGGGAGCATCTTCTCATGTGGATTTTCTATTCGCGGTTACAGATTCTTTTGATATAAATACCACATATTGAAGAATTGCTAGAACTGCATTTCGATAATTTTTAATTGGGAATATTTACACCCCCAATTGCCTCATGCACCAAGTAACAATTTCCTAAATATAAATTCAAATTTCAGGACGCTCAAAATAATCTCTAGAAGACGTATTAACATCAAACATACATAACTATGACGCTAAAGTCACTCAGAGAGTGTTTTTAACAGCTTAAGGTACTACATAAGGCAGTAGACGTTAGCCGTAGCATCTTATGCTGTGGATGTTCTAATCGCTATTACGTATTTTTCTGATATAAATACCAGATATTGAAGAATTGCTAGAGCTGCTTTCCGATAATTGCAAATACGTCATATTAAAACACCCAATTGCCTCATGCACCAAGTAACAATTTCCTAAATATAAATACAAATTTCCGGACGCTCAAATAATCTCTAGAAGACGTATTAACATAAAACATACATAACTATAACGCTAAAGTCACTCAGAGAGTGTTTTTAACAGCTTAAGGTACTACATAAGGCAGTAGACGTTAGCCGTAGCATGTTATGCTGTGGATGTTCTATTCGCGATTACAGATTTTTATGATATAAATACCAGATATTGATGAATTGCTGGAACTGCTTTTCGATAACTTTTAATTGGGAATATTAACACCCCCAATTGCCTCATGCACCAAGTAACAATATCCTAAATATAAATTAAAAATTCATGACGCTAAAATAATCTCCAAAAGACGTATTAACATCAAACATACATAATTATGACACTAAAATCGCTCAGAGAGTGTTTTTAGCAGTTTTAGATAATACAGAAGGCAGTATACGTTAGCGGGAGCATCTTCCTCTGTGGATTTTCTATTCGCGATTACAGACTCTTTTGATATAAATACCAGATAATGAAGAATTGCTGGAACTGCTTTTCGATAACTTTTAATTGGGAATATTAACACCCCCAATTGCCTCATGCACCAAGTAACAATATCCTAAATATAAATTAAAAATTCATGACGCTAAAATAATCTCTAAAAGACGTATTAACATCAAACATACATAACTATGACGCTAAAGTCACTCAGAGAGTGTTTTTAACAGCTTAAGGTACTACATAAGGCAGTAGACGTTAGCCGTAGCATCTTATGCTGTGGATGTTCTAATCGCTATTACGTATTTTTCTTATATAAATACCAGATATTGAAGAATTGCTCGAGCTGCTTTCCGATAATTACAAATTCGGCATATTAACACCGCCAATTGCCTCATGCACCAAGTAACAATTTCCTAAATATAAATTCAAATTTCAGGACGCTCAGATAATCTCCAGAAGACGTATTAACATCAAACATAAATAATTATGACGCTAAAGTCACTCAGAGGGTGTTTTTTGCAGTTTAAGGTACTACAAAAGGCAGTAGACGTTAGCGGGAGCATCTTCTCATGTGGATTTTCTATTCGCGATTACAGATTCTTTTGATATAAATACCAGATATTGAAGAATTGCTAGAACTGCTTTTCGATAATTTTTAATTGGGAATATTAACACCCCCAATTGCCTCATGCACCAAGTAACAATATCCTAAATATAAATTAAAAATTCATGACGCTAAAATAATCTCTAAAAGACGTATTAACATCAAACATACATAACTATGACGCTAAAGTCACTCAGAGAGTGTTTTTAACAGCTTAAGGTACTACATAAGGCAGTAGACGTTAGCCGTAGCATCTTATGCTGTGGATGTTCTAATCGCTATTACGTATTTTTCTGATATAAATACCAGATATTGAAGAATTGCTAGAGCTGCTTTCCGATAATTGCAAATTCGGCATATTAACACCGCCAATTGCCTCATGCACCAGTAACAATTTCCTAAATATAAATTCAAATTTCAGGACGCTCAAATAATCTCTAGAAGACGTATTAACATAAAACATACATAACTATGACGCTAGAATCACTCAGAGAGTTTTTTTAACAGCTTAAGGTACTACATAAGGCAGTAGACGTTAGCCGTAGCATCTTATGCTGTGGATGTTCTAATCGCTATTACGTATTTTTCTGATATAAATACCAGATATTGAAGAATTGCTAGAGCTGCTTTCCGATAATTGCAAATACGGCATATTATAACACCCAACTGCCTCATGCACCAAGTAACAATTTCCTAAATATAAATTCAAATTTCAGGACGCTCAAATAATCTCCAGAAGACGTATTAACATCAAACATAAATAATTTTGACGCTAAAGTCACTCAGAGGGTGTTTTTTGCAGTTTAAGATACTACAAAAGGCAGTAGACGTTAGCGGGAGCATCTTCTCATGTGGATTTTCTATTCGCGGTTACAGATTCTTTTGATATAAATACCAGATATTGAAGAATTGCTAGAACTGCATTTCGATAATTTTTAATTGGGAATATTAACACCCCCCATTGCCTCATGCACCAAGTAACAATTTCCTAAATATAAATTCAAATTTCAGGACGCTCAAAATAATCTCTAGAAGATGTATTAACATCAAACATACATAACTATGACGCTAAAGTCACTCAGAGAGTGTTTTTAACAGCTTAAGGTACTACATAAGGCAGTAGACGTTAGCCGTAGCATCTTGTGCTGTGGATATTCTAATCGCTATTACGTATTTTTCTGATATAAATACCAGATATTGAAGAATTGCTAGAGCTGCTTTCCGATAATTGCAAATACGGCATATTATAACACCCAACTGCCTCATGCACCAAGTAACAATTTCCTGAATATAAATTCAAATTTCCGGACGCTCAAATAATCTCTAGAAGACGTATTAACATAAAACATGCATAACTATAACGCTAAAGTCACTCAGAAAGTGTTTTTAACAGCTTAAGGTACTACATAAGGCAGTAGACGTTAGCCGTAGCATCTTATGCTGTGGATGTTCTAATCGCTATTACGTATTTTTCTTATATAAATACCAGATATTGAAGAATTGCTCGAGCTGCTTTCCGATAATTACAAATTCGGCATATTAACACCGCCAATTGCCTCATGCACCAAGTAACAATTTCCTAAATATAAATTCAAATTTCAGGACGCTCAGATAATCTCCAGAAGACGTATTAACATCAAACATAAATAATTATGACGCTAAAGTCACTCAGAGGGTGTTTTTTGCAGTTTAAGGTACTACAAAAGGCAGTAGACGTTAGCGGGAGCATCTTCTCATGTGGATTTTCTATTCGCGATTACAGATTCTTTTGATATAAATACCAGATATTGAAGAATTGCTAGAACTGCTTTTCGATAATTTTTAATTGGGAATATTAACACCCCCAATTGCCTCATGCACCAAGTAACAATATCCTAAATATAAATTAAAAATTCATGACGCTAAAATAATCTCTAAAAGACGTATTAACATCAAACATACATAACTATGACGCTAAAGTCACTCAGAGAGTGTTTTTAACAGCTTAAGGTACTACATAAGGCAGTAGACGTTAGCCGTAGCATCTTATGCTGTGGATGTTCTAATCGCTATTACGTATTTTTCTGATATAAATACCAGATATTGAAGAATTGCTAGAGCTGCTTTCCGATAATTGCAAATTCGGCATATTAACACCGCCAATTGCCTCATGCACCAGTAACAATTTCCTAAATATAAATTCAAATTTCAGGACGCTCAAATAATCTCTAGAAGACGTATTAACATAAAACATACATAACTATGACGCTAGAATCACTCAGAGAGTTTTTTTAACAGCTTAAGGTACTACATAAGGCAGTAGACGTTAGCCGTAGCATCTTATGCTGTGGATGTTCTAATCGCTATTACGTATTTTTCTGATATAAATACCAGATATTGAAGAATTGCTCGAACTGCTTTCCGATAATTACAAATTCGGCATATTAACACCCCCAATTGCCTCAAGCACCAAGTAACAATATCCTAAATATAAATTAAAAATTCATGACGCTAAAATAATCTCTAAAAGACGTATTAACATCAAACATACATAACTATGACGCTAAAGTCACTCAGAGAGTGTTTTTAACAGCTTAAGGTACTACATAAGGCAGTAGACGTTAGCCGTAGCATCTTATGCTGTGGATGTTCTAATCGCTATTACGTATTTTTCTGATATAAATACCAGATATTGAAGAATTGCTAGAGCTGCTTTCCGATAATTGCAAATTCGGCATATTAACACCGCCAATTGCCTCATGCACCAGTAACAATTTCCTAAATATAAATTCAAATTTCAGGACGCTCAAATAATCTCTAGAAGACGTATTAACATAAAACATACATAACTATGACGCTAGAATCACTCAGAGAGTTTTTTTAACAGCTTAAGGTACTACATAAGGCAGTAGACGTTAGCCGTAGCATCTTATGCTGTGGATGTTCTAATCGCTATTACGTATTTTTCTGATATAAATACCAGATATTGAAGAATTGCTCGAACTGCTTTCCGATAATTACAAATTCGGCATATTAAAACCCCCAATTGCCTCAAGCACCAAGTAACAATATCCTAAATATAAATTAAAAATTCATGACGCTAAAATAATCTCTAAAAGACGTATTAACATCAAACATACATAACTATGACGCTAAAGTCACTCAGAGAGTGTTTTTAACAGCTTAAGGTACTACATAAGGCAGTAGACGTTAGCCGTAGCATCTTATGCTGTGGATGTTCTAATCGCTATTACGTATTTTTCTGATATAAATACCAGATATTGAAGAATTGCTAGAGCTGCTTTCCGATAATTGCAAATACGGCATATTAAAACACCCAATTGCCTCATGCACCAAGTAACAATTTCCTAAATATAAATACAAATTTCCGGACGCTCAAATAATCTCTAGAAGACGTATTAACATAAAACATGCCTAACTATGACGCTAAAGTCACTCAGAAAGTGTTTTTAACAGCTTAAGGTACTACATAAAGCAGTAGGCGTTAGCCGTAACATCTTATGCTGTAGATGTTCTAATCGTTATTACGTATTTTTCTGATATAAATACCAGATATTGAAGAATTGCTAGAGCTGCATTCCGATAATTGCAAATTCGGCATATTAACACCGCCAATTGCCTCATGCACCAGTAACAATTTCCTAAATATAAATTCAAATTTCAGGACGCTCAAATAATCTCTAGAAGACGTATTAACATAAAACATGCATAACTATGACGCTAAAGTCACTCAGAAAGTGTTTTTAACAGCTTAAGGTACTACATAAGGTAGTAGACGTTAGCCGTAGCTTCTTATGCTGTGGATGTTCTAATCGCTATTACGTATTTTTCTGATATAAATTCCAGATATTGAAGAATTGCTAGAGCTGCTTTCCGATAATTGCAAATTCGGCACATTAACACCGCCAATTGCCTCATGCACCAGTAACAATTTCCTAAATATTAATTCAAAATTCATGACGCTAAAATAATATCTAAACGACGTATTAACATCAAACATACATAATTATGACACTAAAATCGCTCAGAGAGTGTTTTTAGCAGTTTTAGATAATACAGAAGGCAGTATACGTTAGCGGGAGCATCTTCCTCTGTGAATTTTCTATTCGCGATTACAGACTCTTTTGATATAAATACCAGATATTGAAGAATTGCTGGAACTGCTTTTCGATAATTTTTAATTGGGAATATTAACACCCCCAATTGCCTCATTAACCAAGTAACAATTCCCTAAATATAAATTCAAATTCCAGGTCGCTCAAATAATCTCTAGAAGACGTATTAACATAAAACATGCCTAACTATGACGCTAAAGTCACTCAGAGAATGTTTTTAACAGCTTAAGGTACTACATAAGGCAGTAGACGTTAGCCGTAACATCTTATGCTGTGGATGTTCTAATCGCTATTACGTATTTTTCTGATATAAATACCAGATATTGAAGAATTGCTAGAGCTGCTTTCCGATAATTGCAAATACGGCATATTAAAACACCCAATTGCCTCATGCACCAAGTAACAATTTCCTAAATATAAATACAAATTTCCGGACGCTCAAATAATCTCTAGAAGACGTATTAACATAAAACATGCCTAACTATGACGCTAAAGTCACTCAGAAAGTGTTTTTAACAGCTTAAGGTACTACATAAGGCAGTAGACGTTAGCCGTAGCATCTTATGCTGTGGATGTTCTAATCGCTATTACGTATTTTTCTGATATAAATACCAGATATTGAAGAATTGCTAGAGCTGCTTTCCGATAATTACAAATTCGGCATATTAACACCGCCAATTGCCTCATGCACCAAGTAATAATTTCCTAAATATAAATTCAAATTTCAGGACGCTCAAATAATCTCTAGACGACGTATTAACATCAAACATAAATAATTATGACGCTAAAGTCACTCAGAGGGTGTTTTTTGCAGTTTAAGATACTACAAACGGCAGTAGACGTTAGCGGGAGCATCTTCTCATGTGGATTTTCTATTTGCGATTACAGATTCTTTTGATATAAATACCAGATATTGAAGAATTGCTGGAACTTTTTTTCGATAATTTTTAATTGGGAATATTAACACCCCCAATTGCCTCATGCACCAAGTAACAATATCCTAAATATAAATTCAAATTCCAGGTCGCTCAAATAATCTCTAGAAGACGTATTAACATAAAACATGCCTAACTATGACGCTAAAGTCACTCAGAGAATGTTTTTAACAGCTTAAGGTACTACATAAGGCAGTAGACGTTAGCCGTAACATCTTATGCTGTGGATGTTCTAATCGCTATTACGTATTTTTCTGATATAAATACCAGATATTGAAGAATTGCTAGAGCTGCTTTCCGATAATTGCAAATACGGCATATTAAAACACCCAATTGCCTCATGCACCAAGTAACAATTTCCTAAATATAAATACAAATTTCCGGACGCTCAAATAATCTCTAGAAGACGTATTAACATAAAACATGCCTAACTATGACGCTAAAGTCACTCAGAAAGTGTTTTTAACAGCTTAAAGTACTACATAAGGCAGTAGACGTCAGCCGTAACATATTTTGCTGTGGATGTTCTAATCGCTATTACGTATTTTTCTGATATAAATACCAGATATTGAAGAATTGCTAGAGCTGCTTTCCGATAATTACAAATACGGCATATTAAAACACCCAAGTGCCTCATGCACTAAGTATCAATTTCCTAAATATAAATACAAATTTCCGGACGCTCAAATAATCTCTAGAAGACGTATTAACATAAAACATGCATAACTATGACGCTAAAGTCACTCAGAAAGTGTTTTTAACAGTTTAAGGTACTACATAAGGCAGTAGACGTTAGCCGTAACATCTTATGCTGTGGATGTTCTAATCGCTATTACGTATTTTTCTGATATAAATATCAGATATTGAAGAATTGCTAGAGCTGCTTTCCGATAATTGCAAATACGGCATATTAAAACACCCAATTGCCTCATGCACCAAGTAACAATTTCCTAAATATAAATACAAATTTCCGGACGCTCAAATAATCTCTAGAAGACGTATTAACATAAAACATGCCTAACTATGACGCTAAAGTCACTCAGAAAGTGTTTTTAACAGCTTAAAGTACTACATAAGGCAGTAGACGTTAGCCGTAACATATTTTTCTGTGGATGTTCTAATCGCTATTACGTATTTTTCTGATATAAATACCAGATATTGAAGAATTGCTAGAGCTGCTTTCCGATAATTACAAATACGGCATATTAAAACACCCAAGTGCCTCATGCACTATGTATCAATTTCCTAAATATAAATACAAATTTCCGGACGCTCAAATAATATCTAGAAGACGTATTAACATAAAACATGCATAACTATGACGCTAAAGTCACTCAGAAAGTGTTTTTAACAGCTTAAGGTACTACATAAGGCAGTAGACGTTAGCCGTAGTATCTTATGCTGTGGATGTTCTAATCGCTATTACGTATTTTTCTGATATAAATACCAGATATTGAAGAATTGCTAGAGCTGCTTTCCGATAATTGCAAATTCGGCATATTAACACCGCCAATTGCCTCATGCACCAGTAACAATTTCCTAAATATAAATTCAAATTTCAGGACGCTCAAATAATCTCTAGAAGACGTATTAACATAAAACATGCATAACTATGACGCTAAAGTCACTCAGAAAGTGTTTTTAACAGCTTAAGGTACTATACATAAGGTAGTAGACGTTAGCCGTAGCATCTTATGCTTATGCTCTAATCGCTATTACGTATTTTTCTGATATAAATACCAGATATTGAAGAATTGCTAGAGCTGCTTTCCGATAATTGCAAATTCGGCATATTAACACCGCCAATTGCCTCATGCACCAGTAACAATTTCCTAAATATAAATTCAAATTTCAGGACGCTCAAATAATCTCTAGAAGACGTATTAACATAAAACATGCATAACTATGACGCTAAAGTCACTCCGAAAGTGTTTTTAACAGCTTAAGGTACTACATAAGGTAGTAGACGTTAGCCGTAGCATCTTATGCTGTGGATGTTCTAATCGCTATTACGTATTTTTCTGATATAAATACCAGATATTGAAGAATTGCTAGAGCTGCTTTCCGATAATTGCAAATTCGGCATATTAACACCGCCAATTGCCTCATGCACCAGTAACAATTTCCTAAATATAAATTCAAAATTCATGACGCTAAAATAATCTCTAAAAGACGTATTAACATCAAACATACATAATTATGACACTAAAATCGCTCAGAGAGTGTTTTTAGCAGTTTTAGATAATACAGAAGGCAGTATACGTTAGCGGGAGCATCTTCCTCTGTGGATTTTCTATTCGCGATTACAGACTCTTTTGATATAAATACCAGATATTGAAGAATTGCTGGAACTGCTTTTCGATAATTTTTAATTGGGAATATTAACACCCCCAATTGCCTCATTAACCAAGTAACAATTCCCTAAATATAAATTCAAATTCCAGGACGCTCAAATAATCTCTAGAAGACGTATTAACATAAAACATGCCTAACTATGACGCTAAAGTCACTCAGAGAATGTTTTTAACAGCTTAAGGTACTACATAAGGCAGTAGACGTTAGCCGTAGCATCTTATGCTGTGGATGTTCTAATCGCTATTACGTATTTTTCTGATATTGAAGAATTGCTAGAGCTGCTTTCCGATAATTGCAAATACGGCATATTAAAACACCCAATTGCCTCATGCACCAAGTAACAATTTCCTAAATATAAATACAAATTTCCGGACGCTCAAATAATCTCTAGAAGACGTATTAACATAAAACATGCCTAACTATGACGCTAAAGTCACTCAGAAAGTGTTTTTAACAGCTTAAAGTACTACATAAGGCAGTAGACGTTAGCCGTAACATATTTTGCTGTGGATGTTCTAATCGCTATTACGTATTTTTCTGATATAAATACCAGATATTGAAGAATTGCTAGAGCTGCTTTCCGATAATTACAAATACGGCATATTAAAACACCCAAGTGCCTCATGCACTAAGTATCAATTTCCTAAATATAAATACAAATTTCCGGACGCTCAAATAATCTCTAGAAGACGTATTAACATAAAACATGCATAACTATGACGCTAAAGTCACTCAGAAAGTGTTTTTAACAGTTTAAGGTACTACATAAGGAAGTAGACGTTAGCCGTAACATCTTATGCTGTGGATGTTCTAATCGCTATTACGTATTTTTCTGATATAAATATCAGATATTGAAGAATTGCTAGAGCTGCTTTCCGATAATTGCAAATACGGCATATTAAAACACCCAATTGCCTCATGCACCAAGTAACAATTTCCTAAATATAAATACAAATTTCCGGACGCTCAAATAATCTCTAGAAGACGTATTAACATAAAACATGCCTAACTATGACGCTAAAGT
The DNA here is from genome assembly GCA_940337035.1 of Agriotes lineatus. Taxonomy (NCBI): domain Eukaryota; kingdom Metazoa; phylum Arthropoda; class Insecta; order Coleoptera; family Elateridae; genus Agriotes; species Agriotes lineatus. Next base: position 27,224 of record CALNHX010002786.1, read on the forward strand.
CACTCAGAAAGTGTTTTTAACAGCTTAAAGTACTACATAAGGCAGTAGACGTTAGCCGTAACATATTTTTCTGTGGATGTTCTAATCGCTATTACGTATTTTTCTGATATAAATACCAGATATTGAAGAATTGCTAGAGCTGCTTTCCGATAATTACAAATACGGCATATTAAAATACCCAAGTGCCTCATGCACTAAGTATCAATTTCCTAAATATAAATACAAATTTCCGGACGCTCAAATAATCTCTAGAAGACGTATTAACATAAAACATGCATAACTATGACGCTAAAGTCACTCAGAAAGTGTTTTAAACAGTTTAAGGTACTACATAAGGCAGTAGACGTTAGCCGTAACATCTTATGCCGTGGAAGTTCTAATCGCTATTACGTATTTTTCTGATATAAATACCAGATATTGAAGAATTGCTAGAGCTGCTTTCCGATAATTGCAAATACGGCATATTAAAACACCCAATTGCCTCATGCACCAAGTAACAATTTCCTAAATATAAATACAAATTTCCGGACGCTCAAATAATCTCTAGAAGACGTATTAACATAAAACATGCATAACTATGACGCTAAAGTCACTCAGAAAGTGTTTTTAACAGCTTAAGGTACTACATAAAGCAGTAGACGTTAGCCGTAACATCTTATGCTGTAGATGTTTTAATCGCTATTACGTATTTTTCTGATATAAATACCAGATATTGAAGAATTGCCAGAGCTGCTTTCCGATAATTACAAATACGGCATATTAAAACTCCCAAGTGCCACATGCACTAAGTAACAATTTCCTAAATATAAATACAAATTTCCGGACGCTCAAATAATCTCTAGAAGACGTATTAACATAAAACATGCATAATTATGACGCTAAAGTCACTCAGAAAGTGTTTTTAACAACTTAAGGTACTACATAAGGCAGTAGACGTTAGCCGTAGTATCTTATGCTGTGGATGTTCTAATCGCTATTACGTATTTTTCTGATATAAATACCAGATATTGAAGAATTGCTAGAGCTGCTTTCCGATAATTGCAAATACGGCATATTAAAACACCCAATTGCCTCATGCACCAAGTAACAATTTCCTAAATATAAATACAAATTTCCGGACGCTCAAATAATCTCTAGAAGACGTATTAACATAAAACATGCATAACTATGACGCTAAAGTCACTCAGAAAGTGTTTTTAACAGCTTAAGGTACTACATAAAGCAGTAGACGTTAGCCGTAACATCTTATGCTGTAGATGTTTTAATCGCTATTACGTATTTTTCTGATATAAATACCAGATATTGAAGAATTGCCAGAGCTGCTTTCCGATAATTACAAATACGGCATATTAAAACTCCCAAGTGCCACATGCACTAAGTAACAATTTCCTAAATATAAATACAAACTTCCGGACGCTCAAATAATCTCTAGAAGACGTATTAACATAAAACATGCATAACTATGACGCTAAAGTCACTCAGAAAGTGTTTTTAACAGCTTAAGGTACTACATAAGGCAGTAGACGTTAGCCGTAGTATCTTATGCTGTGGATGTTCTAATCGCTATTACGTATTTTTCTGATATAAATACCAGATATTGAAGAATTGCTAGAGCTGCTTTCCGATAATTGCAAATTCGGCATATTAACACCGCCAATTGCCTCATGCACCAGTAACAATTTCCTAAATATAAATTCAAATTTCAGGACGCTCAAATAATCTCTAGAAGACGTATTAACATAAAACATGCATAACTATGACGCTAAAGTCACTCAGAAAGTGTTTTTAACAGCTTAAGGTACTATACATAAGGTAGTAGACGTTAGCCGTAGCATCTTATGCTGTGGATGTTCTAATCGCTATTACGTATTTTTCTGATATAAATACCAGATATTGAAGAATTGCTAGAGCTGCTTTCCGATAATTACAAATTCGGCATATTAAAACTCCCAAGTGCCACATGCACTAAGTAACAATTTCCTAAATATAAATTCAAATTTCAGGACGCTCAAATAATCTCTAGAAGACGTATTAACATCAAACATAAATAATTATGACGCTAAAGTCACTCAGAGGGTGTTTTTTGCAGTTTAAGATACTACAAACGGCAGTAGACGTTAGCGGGAGCATCTTCTCATGTGGATTTTCTATTTGCGATTACAGATTCTTTTGATATAAATACCAGATATTGAAGAATTGCTGGAACTTTTTTTCGATAATTTTTAATTGGGAATATTAACACCCCCAATTGCCTCATGCACCAAGTAACAATATCCTAAATATAAATTAAAAATTCATGACGCTAAAATAATCTCTAAAAGACGTATTAACATCAAACATACATAATTATGACACTAAAATCGCTCAGAGAGTGTTTTTAGCAGTTTTAGATAATACAGAAGGCATTATACGTTAGCGGGAGCATCTTCCTCTGTGGATTTTCTATTCGCGATTACAGACTCTTTTGATATAAATACCAGATATTGAAGAATTGCTGGAACTGCTTTTCGATAATTTTTAATTGGGAATATTAACACCCCCAATTGCCTCATGCACCAAGTAACAATTTCCTAAATATAAATTCAAATTTCAGGACGCTCAAATAATCTCTAGAAGACGTATTAACATCAAACATAAATAATTATGAAGCTAAAGTCACTTAGAGGGTGTTTTTTGCTGTTTAAGATACTACAAAAGGCAGTAGACGTTAGCGGGAGTATCTTCTCATGTGGATTTTCTATTTGCGATTACAGATTCTTTTGATATAAATACCAGATATTGAAAAATTGCTGGAACTGCTTTTCGATAATTTTTAATTGGGAATATTAACACCCCCAATTGCCTCATGCACCAAGTAACAATATCCTAAATATAAATTAAAAATTCATGACGCTAAAATAATCTCTAAAAGACGTATTAACATCAAACATACATAACTATGACGCTAAAGTCACTCAGAGAATGTTTTTAACAGCTTAAGGTACTACATAAGGCAGTAGACGTTAGCCGTAGCATCTTATGCTGTGGATGTTCTAATCGCTATTACGTATTTTTCTGATATAAATACCAGATATTGAAGAATTGCTCGAGCTGCTTTCCGATAATTACAAATTCGGCATATTAACACCGCCAATTGCCTCATGCATCAAGTAACAATTTCCTAAATATAAATTCAAATTTCAGGACGCTCAAATAATCTCTAGAAGACGTATTAACATCAAACATAAATAATTATGACGCTAAAGTCACTCAGAGGGTGTTTTTTGCAGTTTAAGATACTACAAAAGGCAGTAGACGTTAGCGGGAGCATCTTCTCATGTGGATTTTCTATTTGCGATTACAGATTCTTTTGATATAAATACCAGATATTGAAGAATTGCTGGAACTGCTTTTCGCTAATTTTTAATTGGGAATATTAACACCCCCAATTGCCTCATCCACCAAGTAACAATTCGCTAAATATAAATTCAAATTTCAGGACGCTCAAATAATCTCTAGAAAACGTATTAACATAAAACATGCATAACTATGACGCTAAAGTCACTCAGAGAGTGTTTTTAACAGCTTAAGGTACTACATAAGGCAGTAGACGTTAGCCGTAGCATCTTATGCTGTGGATGTTCTAATCGCTATTACGTATTTTTCTGATATAAATACCAGATATTGAAGAATTGCTAGAGCTGCTTTCCGATAATTGCAAATTCGGCATATTAACACCGCCAATTGCCTCATGCACCAGTAACAATTTCCTAAATATAAATTCAAATTTCAGGACGCTCAAATAATCTCTAGAAGACGTATTAACATAAAACATGCATAACTATGACGCTAAAGTCACTCAGAAAGTGTTTTTAACAGCTTAAGGTACTATACATAAGGTAGTAGACGTTAGCCGTAGCATCTTATGCTGTGGATGTTCTAATCGCTATTACGTATTTTTCTGATATAAATACCAGATATTGAAGAATTGCTAGAGCTGCTTTCCGATAATTACAAATTCGGCATATTAAAACTCCCAAGTGCCACATGCACTAAGTAACAATTTCCTAAATATAAATTCAAATTTCAGGACGCTCAAATAATCTCTAGAAGACGTATTAACATCAAACATAAATAATTATGACGCTAAAGTCACTCAGAGGGTGTTTTTTGCAGTTTAAGATACTACAAACGGCAGTAGACGTTAGCGGGAGCATCTTCTCATGTGGATTTTCTATTTGCGATTACAGATTCTTTTGATATAAATACCAGATATTGAAGAATTGCTGGAACTTTTTTTCGATAATTTTTAATTGGGAATATTAACACCCCCAATTGCCTCATGCACCAAGTAACAATATCCTAAATATAAATTAAAAATTCATGACGCTAAAATAATCTCTAAAAGACGTATTAACATCAAACATACATAATTATGACACTAAAATCGCTCAGAGAGTGTTTTTAGCAGTTTTAGATAATACAGAAGGCATTATACGTTAGCGGGAGCATCTTCCTCTGTGGATTTTCTATTCGCGATTACAGACTCTTTTGATATAAATACCAGATATTGAAGAATTGCTGGAACTGCTTTTCGATAATTTTTAATTGGGAATATTAACACCCCCAATTGCCTCATGCACCAAGTAACAATTTCCTAAATATAAATTCAAATTTCAGGACGCTCAAATAATCTCTAGAAGACGTATTAACATCAAACATAAATAATTATGAAGCTAAAGTCACTTAGAGGGTGTTTTTTGCTGTTTAAGATACTACAAAAGGCAGTAGACGTTAGCGGGAGTATCTTCTCATGTGGATTTTCTATTTGCGATTACAGATTCTTTTGATATAAATACCAGATATTGAAAAATTGCTGGAACTGCTTTTCGATAATTTTTAATTGGGAATATTAACACCCCCAATTGCCTCATGCACCAAGTAACAATATCCTAAATATAAATTAAAAATTCATGACGCTAAAATAATCTCTAAAAGACGTATTAACATCAAACATACATAACTATGACGCTAAAGTCACTCAGAGAATGTTTTTAACAGCTTAAGGTACTACATAAGGCAGTAGACGTTAGCCGTAGCATCTTATGCTGTGGATGTTCTAATCGCTATTACGTATTTTTCTGATATAAATACCAGATATTGAAGAATTGCTCGAGCTGCTTTCCGATAATTACAAATTCGGCATATTAACACCGCCAATTGCCTCATGCATCAAGTAACAATTTCCTAAATATAAATTCAAATTTCAGGACGCTCAAATAATCTCTAGAAGACGTATTAACATCAAACATAAATAATTATGACGCTAAAGTCACTCAGAGGGTGTTTTTTGCAGTTTAAGATACTACAAAAGGCAGTAGACGTTAGCGGGAGCATCTTCTCGTGTGGATTTTCTATTTGCGATTACAGATTCTTTTGATATAAATACCAGATATTGAAGAATTGCTGGAACTGCTTTTCGCTAATTTTTAATTGGGAATATTAACACCCCCAATTGCCTCATCCACCAAGTAACAATTCGCTAAATATAAATTCAAATTTCAGGACGCTCAAATAATCTCTAGAAAACGTATTAACATAAAACATGCATAACTATGACGCTAAAGTCACTCAGAGAGTGTTTTTAACAGCTTAAGGTACTACATAAGGCAGTAGACGTTAGCCGTAGCATCTTATGCTGTGGATGTTCTAATCGCTATTACGTATTTTTCTGATATAAATACCAGATATTGAAGAATTGCTAGAGCTGCTTTCCGATAATTGCAAATACGGCATATTAAAACACCCAATTGCCTCATGCACCAAGTAACAATTTCCTAAATATAAATACAAATTTCCGGACGCTCAAATAATCTCTAGAAGACGTATTAACATAAAACATGTCTAACTATGACGCTAAAGTCACTCAGAAAGTGTTTTTAACAGCTTAAGGTACTACATAAAGCAGTAGGCGTTAGCCGTAACATCTTATGCTGTAGATGTTCTAATCGCTATTACGTATTTTTCTGATATAAATACCAGATATTGAAGAATTGCTAGAGCTGCATTCCGATAATTGCAAATTCGGCATATTAACACCGCCAATTGCCTCATGCACCAGTAACAATTTCCTAAATATAAATTCAAATTTCAGGACGCTCAAATAATCTCTAGAAGACGTATTAACATAAAACATGCATAACTATGACGCTAAAGTCACTCAGAAAGTGTTTTTAACAGCTTAAGGTACTACATAAGGTAGTAGACGTTAGCCGTAGCTTCTTATGCTGTGGATGTTCTAATCGCTATTACGTATTTTTCTGATATAAATACCAGATATTCAAGAATTGCTAGAGCTGCTTTCCGATAATTGCAAATTCGGCATATTAACACCGCCAATTGCCTCATGCACCAGTAACAATTTCCTAAATATAAATTCAAAATTCATGACGCTAAAATAATCTCTAAAAGACGTATTAACATCAAACATACATAATTATGACACTAAAATCGCTCAGAGAGTGTTTTTAGCAGTTTTAGATAATACAGAAGGCAGTATACGTTAGCGGGAGCATCTTCCTCTGTAGATTTTCTATTCGCGATTACAGACTCTTTTGATATAAATACCAGATATTGAAGAATTGCTGGAACTGCTTTTCGATAATTTTTAATTGGGAATATTAACACCCCCAATTGCCTCATTAACCAAGTAACAATTCCCTAAATATAAATTCAAATTCCAGGACGCTCAAATAATCTCTAGAAGACGTATTAACATAAAACATGCCTAACTATGACGCTAAAGTCACTCAGAGAATGTTTTTAACAGCTTAAGGTACTACATAAGGCAGTAGACGTTAGCCGTAGCATCTTATGCTGTGGATGTTCTAATCGCTATTACGTATTTTTCTGATATAAATACCAGATATTGAAGAATTGCTAGAGCTGCTTTCCGATAATTGCAAATACGGCATATTAAAACACCCAATTGCCTCATGCACCAAGTAACAATTTCCTAAATATAAATACAAATTTCCGGACGCTCAAATAATCTCTAGAAGACGTATTAACATAAAACATGCCTAACTATGACGTTAAAGTCACTCAGAAAGTGTTTTTAACAGCTTAAAGTACTACATAAGGCAGTAGACGTCAGCCGTAACATATTTTGCTGTGGATGTTCTAATCGCTATTACGTATTTTTCTGATATAAATACCAGATATTGAAGAATTGCTAGAGCTGCTTTCCGATAATTACAAATACGGCATATTAAAACACCCAAGTGCCTCATGCACTAAGTATCAATTTCCTAAATATAAATACAAATTTCCGGACGCTCAAATAATCTCTAGAAGACGTATTAACATAAAACATGCATAACTATGACGCTAAAGTCACTCAGAAAGTGTTTTTAACAGTTTAAGGTACTACATAAGGCAGTAGACGTTAGCCGTAACATCTTATGCTGTGGATGTTCTAATCGCTATTACGTATTTTTCTGATATAAATATCAGATATTGAAGAATTGCTAGAGCTGCTTTCCGATAATTGCAAATACGGCATATTAAAACACCCAATTGCCTCATGCACCAAGTAACAATTTCCTAAATATAAATACAAATTTCCGGACGCTCAAATAATCTCTAGAAGACGTATTAACATAAAACATGCCTAACTATGACGCTAAAGTCACTCAGAAAGTGTTTTTAACAGCTTAAAGTACTACATAAGGCAGTAGACGTTAGCCGTAACATATTTTTCTGTGGATGTTCTAATCGCTATTACGTATTTTTCTGATATAAATACCAGATATTGAAGAATTGCTAGAGCTGCTTTCCGATAATTACAAATACGGCATATTAAAACACCCAAGTGCCTCATGCACTAAGTATCAATTTCCTAAATATAAATACAAATTTCCGGACGCTCAAATAATCTCTAGAAGACGTATTAACATAAAACATGCATAACTATGACGCTAAAGTCACTCAGAAAGTGTTTTTAACAGTTTAAGGTACTACATAAGGCAGTAGACGTTAGCCGTAACATCTTATGCCGTGGATGTTCTAATCGCTATTACGTATTTTTCTGATATAAATACCAGATATTGAAGAATTGCTAGAGCTGCTTTCCGATAATTGCAAATACGGCATATTAAAACACCCAATTGCCTCATGCACCAAGTAACAATTTCCTAAATATAAATACAAATTTCCGGACGCTCAAATAATCTCTAGAAGACGTATTAACATAAAACATGCATAACTATGACGCTAAAGTCACTCAGAAAGTGTTTTTAACAGCTTAAGGTACTACATAAAGCAGTAGACGTTAGCCGTAACATCTTATGCTGTAGATGTTTTAATCGCTATTACGTATTTTTCTGATATAAATACCAGATATTGAAGAATTGCCAGAGCTGCTTTCCGATAATTACAAATACGGCATATTAAAACTCCCAAGTGCCACATGCACTAAGTAACAATTTCCTAAATATAAATACAAATTTCCGGACGCTCAAATAATCTCTCGAAGACGTATTAACATAAAACATGCATAACTATGACGCTAAAGTCACTCAGAAAGTGTTTTTAACAGCTTAAGGTACTACATAATGCAGTAGACGTTAGCCGTAGTATCTTATGCTGTGGATGTTCTAATCGCTATTACGTATTTTTCTGATATAAATACCAGATATTGAAGAATTGCTAGAGCTGCTTTCCGATAATTGCAAATTCGGCATATTAACACCGCCAATTGCCTCATGCACCAGTAACAATTTCCTAAATATAAATTCAAATTTCAGGACGCTCAAATAATCTCTAGAAGACGTATTAACATAAAACATGCATAACTATGACGCTAAAGTCACTCAGAAAGTGTTTTTAACAGCTTAAGGTACTATACATAAGGTAGTAGACGTTAGCCGTAGCATCTTATGCTTATGCTCTAATCGCTATTACGTATTTCTCTGATATAAATACCAGATATTGAAGAATTGCTAGAGCTGCTTTCCGATAATTGCAAATTCGGCATATTAACACCGCCAATTGCCTCATGCACCAGTAACAATTTCCTAAATATAAATTCAAATTTCAGGACGCTCAAATAATCTCTAGAAGACGTATTAACATAAAACATGCATAACTATGACGCTAAAGTCACTCCGAAAGTGTTTTTAACAGCTTAAGGTACTACATAAGGTAGTAGACGTTAGCCGTAGCATCTTATGCTGTGGATGTTCTAATCGCTATTACGTATTTTTCTGATATAAATACCAGATATTGAAGAATTGCTAGAGCTGCTTTCCGATAATTGCAAATTCGGCATATTAACACCGCCAATTGCCTCATGCACCAGTAACAATTTCCTAAATATAAATTCAAAATTCATGACGCTAAAATAATCTCTAAAAGACGTATTAACATCAAACATACATAATTATGACACTAAAATCGCTCAGAGAGTGTTTTTAGCAGTTTTAGATAATACAGAAGGCAGTATACGTTAGCGGGAGCATCTTCCTCTGTGGATTTTCTATTCGCGATTACAGACTCTTTTGATATAAATACCAGATATTGAAGAATTGCTGGAACTGCTTTTCGATAATTTTTAATTGGGAATATTAACACCCCCAATTGCCTCATTAACCAAGTAACAATTCCCTAAATATAAATTCAAATTCCAGGACGCTCAAATAATCTCTAGAAGACGTATTAACATAAAACATGCGTAACTATGACGCTAAAGTCACTCAGAGAATGTTTTTAACAGCTTAAGGTACTACATAAGGCAGTAGACGTTAGCCGTAGCATCTTATGCTGTGGATGTTCTAATCGCTATTACGTATTTTTCTGATATTGAAGAATTGCTAGAGCTGCTTTCCGATAATTGCAAATACGGCATATTAAAACACCCAATTGCCTCATGCACCAAGTAACAATTTCCTAAATATAAATACAAATTTCCGGACGCTCAAATAATCTCTAGAAGACGTATTAACATAAAACATGCCTAACTATGACGCTAAAGTCACTCAGAAAGTGTTTTTAACAGCTTAAAGTACTACATAAGGCAGTAGACGTTAGCCGTAACATATTTTGCAGTGGATGTTCTAATCGCTATTACGTATTTTTCTGATATAAATACCAGATATTGAAGAATTGCTAGAGCTGCTTTCCGATAATTACAAATACGGCATATTAAAACACCCAAGTGCCTCATGCACTAAGTATCAATTTCCTAAATATAAATACAAATTTCCGAACGCTCAAATAATCTCTAGAAGACGTATTAACATAAAACATGCATAACTATGACGCTAAAGTCACTCAGAAAGTGTTTTTAACAGCTTAAGGTACTACATAAAGCAGTAGACGTTAGCCGTAACATCTTATGCTGTAGATGTTTTAATCGCTATTACGTATTTTTCTGATATAAATACCAGATATTGAAGAATTGCTAGAGCTGCTTTCCGATAATTACAAATACGGCATATTAAAACACCCAAGTGCCTCATGCACTAAGTATCAATTTCCTAAATATAAATACAAATTTCCGAACGCTCAAATAATCTCTAGAAGACGTATTAACATAAAACATGCATAACTATGACGCTAAAGTCACTCAGAAAGTGTTTTTAACAGCTTAAGGTACTACATAAAGCAGTAGACGTTAGCCGTAACATCTTATGCTGTAGATGTTTTAATCGCTATTACGTATTTTTCTGATATAAATACCAGATATTGAAGAATTGCCAGAGCTGCTTTCCGATAATTACAAATACGGCATATTAAAACTCCCAAGTGCCACATGCACTAAGTAACAATTTCCTAAATATAAATACAAATTTCCGGACGCTCAAATAATCTCTCGAAGACGTATTAACATAAAACATGCATAACTATGACGCTAAAGTCACTCAGAAAGTGTTTTTAACAGCTTAAGGTACTACATAATGCAGTAGACGTTAGCCGTAGTATCTTATGCTGTGGATGTTCTAATCGCTATTACGTATTTTTCTGATATAAATACCAGATATTGAAGAATTGCTAGAGCTGCTTTCCGATAATTGCAAATTCGGCATATTAACACCGCCAATTGCCTCATGCACCAGTAACAATTTCCTAAATATAAATTCAAATTTCAGGACGCTCAAATAATCTCTAGAAGACGTATTAACATAAAACATGCATAACTATGACGCTAAAGTCACTCAGAAAGTGTTTTTAACAGCTTAAGGTACTATACATAAGGTAGTAGACGTTAGCCGTAGCATCTTATGCTTATGCTCTAATCGCTATTACGTATTTTTCTGATATAAATACCAGATATTGAAGAATTGCTAGAGCTGCTTTCCGATAATTACAAATACGGCATATTAAAACACCCAAGTGCCTCATGCACTAAGTATCAATTTCCTAAATATAAATACAAATTTCCGAACGCTCAAATAATCTCTAGAAGACGTATTAACATAAAACATGCATAACTATGACGCTAAAGTCACTCAGAAAGTGTTTTTAACAGCTTAAGGTACTACATAAAGCAGTAGACGTTAGCCGTAACATCTTATGCTGTAGATGTTTTAATCGCTATTACGTATTTTTCTGATATAAATACCAGATATTGAAGAATTGCCAGAGCTGCTTTCCGATAATTACAAATACGGCATATTAAAACTCCCAAGTGCCACATGCACTAAGTAACAATTTCCTAAATATAAATACAAATTTCCGGACGCTCAAATAATCTCTCGAAGACGTATTAACATAAAACATGCATAACTATGACGCTAAAGTCACTCAGAAAGTGTTTTTAACAGCTTAAGGTACTACATAATGCAGTAGACGTTAGCCGTAGTATCTTATGCTGTGGATGTTCTAATCGCTATTACGTATTTTTCTGATATAAATACCAGATATTGAAGAATTGCTAGAGCTGCTTTCCGATAATTGCAAATTCGGCATATTAACACCGCCAATTGCCTCATGCACCAGTAACAATTTCCTAAATATAAATTCAAATTTCAGGACGCTCAAATAATCTCTAGAAGACGTATTAACATAAAACATGCATAACTATGACGCTAAAGTCACTCAGAAAGTGTTTTTAACAGCTTAAGGTACTATACATAAGGTAGTAGACGTTAGCCGTAGCATCTTATGCTTATGCTCTAATCGCTATTACGTATTTTTCTGATATAAATACCAGATATTGAAGAATTGCTAGAGCTGCTTTCCGATAATTGCAAATTCGGCATATTAACACCGCCAATTGCCTCATGCACCAGTAACAATTTCCTAAATATAAATTCAAATTTCAGGACGCTCAAATAATCTCTAGAAGACGTATTAACATAAAACATGCATAACTATGACGCTAAAGTCACTCCGAAAGTGTTTTTAACAGCTTAAGGTACTACATAAGGTAGTAGACGTTAGCCGTAGCATCTTATGCTGTGGATGTTCTAATCGCTATTACGTATTTTTCTGATATAAATACCAGATATTGAAGAATTGCTAGAGCTGCTTTCCGATAATTGCAAATTCGGCATATTAACACCGCCAATTGCCTCATGCACCAGTAACAATTTCCTAAATATAAATTCAAAATTCATGACGCTAAAATAATCTCTAAAAGACGTATTAACATCAAACATACATAATTATGACACTAAAATCGCTCAGAGAGTGTTTTTAGCAGTTTTAGATAATACAGAAGGCAGTATACGTTAGCGGGAGCATCTTCCTCTGTGGATTTTCTATTCGCGATTACAGACTCTTTTGATATAAATACCAGATATTGAAGAATTGCTGGAACTGCTTTTCGATAATTTTTAATTGGGAATATTAACACCCCCAATTGCCTCATTAACCAAGTAACAATTCCCTAAATATAAATTCAAATTCCAGGACGCTCAAATAATCTCTAGAAGACGTATTAACATAAAACATGCGTAACTATGACGCTAAAGTCACTCAGAGAATGTTTTTAACAGCTTAAGGTACTACATAAGGCAGTAGACGTTAGCCGTAGCATCTTATGCTGTGGATGTTCTAATCGCTATTACGTATTTTTCTGATATTGAAGAATTGCTAGAGCTGCTTTCCGATAATTGCAAATACGGCATATTAAAACACCCAATTGCCTCATGCACCAAGTAACAATTTCCTAAATATAAATACAAATTTCCGGACGCTCAAATAATCTCTAGAAGACGTATTAACATAAAACATGCCTAACTATGACGCTAAAGTCACTCAGAAAGTGTTTTTAACAGCTTAAAGTACTACATAAGGCAGTAGACGTTAGCCGTAACATATTTTGCAGTGGATGTTCTAATCGCTATTACGTATTTTTCTGATATAAATACCAGATATTGAAGAATTGCTAGAGCTGCTTTCCGATAATTACAAATACGGCATATTAAAACACCCAAGTGCCTCATGCACTAAGTATCAATTTCCTAAATATAAATACAAATTTCCGAACGCTCAAATAATCTCTAGAAGACGTATTAACATAAAACATGCATAACTATGACGCTAAAGTCACTCAGAAAGTGTTTTTAACAGCTTAAAGTACTACATAAGGCAGTAGACGTTAGCCGTAACATATTTTGCAGTGGATGTTCTAATCGCTATTACGTATTTTTCTGATATAAATACCAGATATTGAAGAATTGCTAGAGCTGCTTTCCGATAATTGCAAATACGGCATATTAAAACACCCAATTGCCTCATGCACCAAGTAACAATTTCCTAAATATAAATACAAATTTCCGGACGCTCAAATAATCTCTAGAAGACGTATTAACATAAAACATGCATAACTATGACGCTAAAGTCACTCAGAAAGTGTTTTTAACAGCTTAAGGTACTACATAAAGCAGTAGACGTTAGCCGTAACATCTTATGCTGTAGATGTTTTAATCGCTATTACGTATTTTTCTGATATAAATACCAGATATTGAAGAATTGCCAGAGCTGCTTTCCGATAATTACAAATACGGCATATTAAAACTCCCAAGTGCCACATGCACTAAGTAACAATTTCCTAAATATAAATACAAATTTCCGGACGCTCAAATAATCTCTCGAAGACGTATTAACATAAAACATGCATAACTATGACGCTAAAGTCACTCAGAAAGTGTTTTTAACAGCTTAAGGTACTACATAATGCAGTAGACGTTAGCCGTAGTATCTTATGCTGTGGATGTTCTAATCGCTATTACGTATTTTTCTGATATAAATACCAGATATTGAAGAATTGCTAGAGCTGCTTTCCGATAATTGCAAATTCGGCATATTAACACCGCCAATTGCCTCATGCACCAGTAACAATTTCCTAAATATAAATTCAAATTTCAGGACGCTCAAATAATCTCTAGAAGACGTATTAACATAAAACATGCATAACTATGACGCTAAAGTCACTCAGAAAGTGTTTTTAACAGCTTAAGGTACTATACATAAGGTAGTAGACGTTAGCCGTAGCATCTTATGCTTATGCTCTAATCGCTATTACGTATTTTTCTGATATAAATACCAGATATTGAAGAATTGCTAGAGCTGCTTTCCGATAATTGCAAATTCGGCATATTAACACCGCCAATTGCCTCATGCACCAGTAACAATTTCCTAAATATAAATTCAAATTTCAGGACGCTCAAATAATCTCTAGAAGACGTATTAACATAAAACATGCATAACTATGACGCTAAAGTCACTCCGAAAGTGTTTTTAACAGCTTAAGGTACTACATAAGGTAGTAGACGTTAGCCGTAGCATCTTATGCTGTGGATGTTCTAATCGCTATTACGTATTTTTCTGATATAAATACCAGATATTGAAGAATTGCTAGAGCTGCTTTCCGATAATTGCAAATTCGGCATATTAACACCGCCAATTGCCTCATGCACCAGTAACAATTTCCTAAATATAAATTCAAAATTCATGACGCTAAAATAATCTCTAAAAGACGTATTAACATCAAACATACATAATTATGACACTAAAATCGCTCAGAGAGTGTTTTTAGCAGTTTTAGATAATACAGAAGGCAGTATACGTTAGCGGGAGCATCTTCCTCTGTGGATTTTCTATTCGCGATTACAGACTCTTTTGATATAAATACCAGATATTGAAGAATTGCTGGAACTGCTTTTCGATAATTTTTAATTGGGAATATTAACACCCCCAATTGCCTCATTAACCAAGTAACAATTCCCTAAATATAAATTCAAATTCCAGGACGCTCAAATAATCTCTAGAAGACGTATTAACATAAAACATGCGTAACTATGACGCTAAAGTCACTCAGAGAATGTTTTTAACAGCTTAAGGTACTACATAAGGCAGTAGACGTTAGCCGTAGCATCTTATGCTGTGGATGTTCTAATCGCTATTACGTATTTTTCTGATATTGAAGAATTGCTAGAGCTGCTTTCCGATAATTGCAAATACGGCATATTAAAACACCCAATTGCCTCATGCACCAAGTAACAATTTCCTAAATATAAATACAAATTTCCGGACGCTCAAATAATCTCTAGAAGACGTATTAACATAAAACATGCCTAACTATGACGCTAAAGTCACTCAGAAAGTGTTTTTAACAGCTTAAAGTACTACATAAGGCAGTAGACGTTAGCCGTAACATATTTTGCAGTGGATGTTCTAATCGCTATTACGTATTTTTCTGATATAAATACCAGATATTGAAGAATTGCTAGAGCTGCTTTCCGATAATTGCAAATACGGCATATTAAAACACCCAATTGCCTCATGCACCAAGTAACAATTTCCTAAATATAAATACAAATTTCCGAACGCTCAAATAATCTCTAGAAGACGTATTAACATAAAACATGCCTAACTATGACGCTAAAGTCACTCAGAAAGTGTTTTTAACAGCTTAAAGTACTACATAAGGCAGTAGACGTTAGCCGTAACATATTTTTCTGTGGATGTTCTAATCGCTATTACGTATTTTTCTGATATAAATACCAGATATTGAAGAATTGCTAGAGCTGCTTTCCGATAATTACAAATACGGCATATTAAAACACCCAAGTGCCTCATGCACTAAGTATCAATTTCCTAAATATAAATACAAATTTCCGGACGCTCAAATAATCTCTAGAAGACGTATTAACATAAAACATGCATAACTATGACGCTAAAGTCACTCAGAAAGTGTTTTAAACAGTTTAAGGTACTACATAAGGCAGTAGACGTTAGCCGTAACATCTTATGCCGTGGATGTTCTAATCGCTATTACGTATTTTTCTGATATAAATACCAGATATTGAAGAATTGACAGAGCTGCTTTCCGATAATTACAAATACGGCATATTAAAACTCCCAAGTGCCACATGCACTAAGTAACAATTTCCTAAATATAAATACAAATTTCCGGACGCTCAAATAATCTCTGGAAGACGTATTAACATAAAACATGCATAACTATGACGCTAAAGTCACTCAGAAAGTGTTTTTAACAGCTTAAGGTACTACATAAGGCAGTAGACGTTAGCCGTAGTATCTTATGCTGTGGATGTTCTAATCGCTATTACGTATTTTTCTGATATAAATACCAGATATTGAAGAATTGCTAGAGCTGCTTTCCGATAATTGCAAATTCGGCATATTAACACCGCCAATTTCCTCATGCACCAGTAACAATTTCCTAAATATAAATTCAAATTTCAGGACGCTCAAATAATCTCTAGAAGACGTATTAACATAAAACATGCATAACTATGACGCTAAAGTCACTCAGAAAGTGTTTTTAACAGCTTAAGGTACTATACATAAGGTAGTAGACGTTAGCCGTAGCATCTTATGCTGTGGATGTTCTAATCGCTATTACGTATTTTTCTGATATAAATACCAGATATTGAAGAATTGCTAGAGCTGCTTTCTGATAATTGCAAATTCGGCATATTATGGCGGTGTTAATATGCCGAATTTGCACCATGTACCAGTAACAATTTCCTAAATATAAATTCAAAATTCATGACGCTAAAATAATCTCTAAAAGACGTATTAACATCAAACATACATAATTATGACACTAAAATCGCTCAGAGAGTGTTTTTAGCAGTTTTAGATAATACAGAAGGCAGTATACGTTAGCGGGAGCATCTTCCTCTGTGGATTTTCTATTCGCGATTACAGACTCTTTTGATATAAATACCAGATATTGAAGAATTGCTGGAACTGCTTTTCGATCATTTTTAATTGGGAATATTAACACCCCCAATTGCCTCATTAACCAAGTAACAATTCCCTAAATATAAATTCAAATTCTAGGACGCTCAAATAATCTCTAGAAGACGTATTAACATAAAACATGCATAACTATGACGCTAAAGTCACTCAGAGAATGTTTTTAACAGCTTAAGGTACTACATAAGGCAGTAGACGTTAGCCGTAGCATCTTATGCTGTGGATGTTCTAATCGCTATTACGTATTTTTCTGATATAAATACCAGATATTGAAGAATTGCTAGAGCTGCTTTCCGATAATTGCAAATACGGCATATTAAAACACCCAATTGCCTCATGCACCAAGTAACAATTTCCTAAATATAAATACAAATTTCCGGACGCTCAAATAATCTCTAGAAGACGTATTAACATAAAACATGCCTAACTATGACGCTAAAATCACTCAGAAAGTGTTTTTAACAGCTTAAAGTACTACATAAGGCAGTAGACGTTAGCCGTAACATATTTTGCTGTGGATGTTCTAATCGCTATTACGTATTTTTCTGATATAAATACCAGATATTGAAGAATTGCTAAAGCTGCTTTCCGATAATTACAAATACGGCATATTAAAACACCCAAGTGCCTCATGCACTAAGTATCAATTTCCTAAATATAAATACAAATTTCCGGACGCTCAAATAATCTCTAGAAGACGTATTAACATAAAACATGCATAACTATGACGCTAAAGTCACTCAGAAAGTGTTTTAAACAGTTTAAGGTACTACATAAGGCAGTAGACGTTAGCCGTAACATCTTATGCCGTGGATGTTCTAATCGCTATTACGTATTTTTCTGATATAAATACCAGATATTGAAGAATTGCTAGAGCTGCTTTCCGATAATTGCAAATACGGCATATTAAAACACCCAATTGCCTCATGCACCAAGTAACAATTTCCTAAATATAAATACAAATTTCCGGACGCTCAAATAATCTCTAGAAGACGTATTAACATAAAACATGCATAACTATGACGCTAAAGTCACTCAGAAAGTGTTTTTAACAGCTTAAGGTACTACATAAAGCAGTAGACGTTAGCCGTAACATCTTATGCTGTAGATGTTTTAATCGCTATTACGTATTTTTCTGATATAAATACCAGATATTGAAGAATTGCCAGAGCTGCTTTCCGATAATTACAAATACGGCATATTAAAACTCCCAAGTGCCACATGCACTAAGTAACAATTTCCTAAATATAAATACAAATTTCCGGACGCTCAAATAATCTCTAGAAGACGTATTAACATAAAACATGCATAACTATGACGCTAAAGTCACTCAGAAAGTGTTTTTAACAGCTTAAGGTACTACATAAGGCAGTAGACGTTAGCCGTAGTATCTTATGCTGTGGATGTTCTAATCGCTATTACGTATTTTTCTGATATAAATACCAGATATTGAAGAATTGCTAGAGCTGCTTTCCGATAATTGCAAATTCGGCATATTAACACCGCCAATTTCCTCATGCACCAGTAACAATTTCCTAAATATAAATTCAAATTTCAGGACGCTCAAAAAATCTCTAGAAGACGTATTAACATAACACATGCATAACTATGACGCTAAAGTCACTCAGAAAGTGTTTTTAACAGCTTAAGGTACTATACATAAGGTAGTAGACGTTAGCCGTAGCATCTTATGCTGTGGATGTTCTAATCGCTATTACGTATTTTCTGATATAAATACCAGATATTGAAGAATTGCTAGAGCTGCTTTCTGATAATTGCAAATTCGGCATATTAACACCGCCAATTGCCTCATGCACCAGTAACAATTTCCTAAATATAAATTCAAAAATTCATGACGCTAAAATAATCTCTAAAAGACGTATTAACATCAACATACATAATTATGACACTAAAATCGCTCAGAGAGTGTTTTTAGCAGTTTTAGATAATACAGAAGGCAGTATACGTAGCGGGAGCATCTTCCTCTGTGGATTTTCTATTCGCGATTACAGACTCTTTGATATAAATACCAGATATTGAAGAATTGCTGGAACTGCTTTCGATCATTTTTAATTGGGAATATTAACACCCCCAATTGGCCTCATTAACCAAGTAACAATTCCCTAAATATAAATTCAAATTCCAGGACGCTCAAATAATCTCTAGAAGACGTATTAACATAAAACATGCATAACTATGACGCTAAAGTCACTCAGAGAATGTTTTTTAACAGCTTAAGGTACTACATAAGGCAGTAGAACGTTAGCCGTAGCATCTTATGCTGTGGATGTTCTAATCGCTATTACGTATTTTTCTGATATAAATACCAGATATTGAAGAATTGCTAGAGCTGCTTTCCGATAATTGCAAATACGGCATATTAAAACACCCAATTGCCTCATGCACCAAGTAACAATTTCCTAAATATAAATACAAATTTCCGGACGCTCAAATAATCTCTAGAAGACGTATTAACATAAAACATGCCTAACTATGACGCTAAAAATCACTCAGAAAGTGTTTTTAACAGCTTAAAGTACTACATAAGGCAGTAGACGTTAGCCGTAACATATTTTGCTGTGGATGTTCTAATCGCTATTACGTATTTTTCTGATATAAATACCAGATATTGAGGAATTGCTAAAGCTGCTTTCCGATAATTACAAATACGGCATATTAAAACACCCAAGTGCCTCATGCACTAAGTATCAATTTCCTAAATATAAATACAAATTTCCGGACGCTCAAATAATCTCTAGAAGACGTATTAACATAAAACATGCATAACTATGACGCAAAAGTCACTCAGAAAGTGTTTTTAACAGTTTAAGGTACTACATAAGGCAGTAGACGTTAGCCGTAACATCTTATGCTGTGGATGTTCTAATCGCTATTACGGATTTTTCTGATATAAATACCAGATATTGAAGAATTGCTAGAGGCTGCTTTCCGATATTGCAAATACGGCATATAAAACACCCAAGTGCCTCATGCACCAAGTAACAATTTCCTAAATATAAATACAAATTTCCGGACGCTCAAATAATCTCTAGAAGACATATTAACATAAAACAAACATAACTATGACGCTAAAGTCACTCAGAGAATGTTTTTAACAGCTTAAGGTACTACATAAGGCAGTAGACGTTAGGCCGTAGCATCTTATGCTGTGGATGTTCTAATCGCTATTACGAATTTTTCTGATATAAATACCAGATATTGAAGAATTGCTCGAGCTGCTTTCCGATAATTACAAATTCGGCAAATTAACACCGCCAATTGCCTCATGCATTAAGTAACAATTTCCTAAATATAAATTCAAATTCAGGACGCTCAAATAATCTCTAGAAGACGTATTAATATCAAACATAAATAATTATGACGCTAAAGTCACTCAGAGGGTGTTTTTTGCAGTTTAAGATACTACAAAAAGCAGTAGGCGTTAGCGGGAGCATCTTCTCATGTGGATTTTCTATTTGCGATTACAGATTCTTTTGATATAAATACGCAGATATTGAAGAATTGCTGGAACTGCTTTCGATAACTTTTAATTGGGAATATTAACACCCCCAATTGCCTCATGCACCAAGTAACAATATCCTAAATATAAATTAAAAATTCATGACGCTAAAATAATCTCTAAAAGACGTATTAACATCAAACATACATAATTATGACACTAAAATCGCTCAGAGAGTGTTTTTAGCAGTTTTAGATAATACAGAAGGCAGTATACGTTAGCGGGAGCATCTTCCTCTGTGGATTTTTTATTCGCGATTACAGACTCTTTTGATATAAATACCAGATATTGAAGAATTGCTCGAGCTGCTTTTCGATAATTTTTAATTGGGAATATTAACACCCCCCAATTGCCTCATGCACCAAGTAACAATATCCTAAATATAAATTAAAAAAATTCATGACGCTAAAATAATCTCTAAAAGACGTATTAACATCAAACATACATAACTATGACGCTAAAGTCACTCAGAGAGCGTTTTTAACAGCTTAAGGTACTACATAAGGCAGTAGACGTTAGCCGTAGCATCTTATGCTGTGGATGTTCTAATCGCTATTACGTATTTTTCTGATATAAATACCAGATATTGAAGAATTGCTCGAGCTGCTTTCCGATAATTACAAATTCGGCATATTAACACCGCCAATTGCCTCATGCATCAAGTAACAATTTCCTAATATAAATTCAAATTTCAGGGACGCTCAAATAATCTCTAGAAGACGTATTAACATCAAACATAAATAATTATGACGCTAAAGTCACTCAGAGGGTGTTTTTTGCAGTTTAAGATACTACAAAAGGCAGTAGACGTTAGCGGGAGCATCTTCTCATGTGGATTTTCTATTTGCCGATTACAGATTCTTTTGATATAAAGACCAGATATTGAAGAATTGCTGGAACTGCTTTTCGATAATTTTTAATTGGGAATATTAACACCCCCAATTGCCTCATGCACCAAGTAACAATTTCCTAAATATAAATTCAAATTTCAGGACTATCAAATAATCTCTAGAAGACGTATTAACATCAAACATGCATAACTATGACGCTAAAGTCACTCAGAGAGTGTTTTTAACAGCTTAAGGTACTACATAAGGCAGTAGACGTTAGCCGTAGCATCTTATGCCGTGGATGTTCTAATCGCTATTACGTATTTTTCTGATATAAATACCAGATATTGAAGAATTGCTAGAGCTGCTTTCCGATAATTGCAAATACGGCATATTAAAACACCCAATTGCCTCATGCACCAAGTAACAATTTCCTAAATATAAATACAAATTTCCGGACGCTCAAATAATCTCTAGAAGACGTATTAACATAAAACATGCCTAAACTATGACGCTAAAGTCACTCAGAAAGTGTTTTTAAACAGCTTAAGGTACTACATAAAGCAGTAGACGTTAGCCGTAACATCTTATGCTGTAGATGTTCTAATCGCTATTACGTATTTTTCTGATATAAATACCAGATATTGAAGATGTGCCAGAGCTGCTTTTCCGATAATTACAAATACGGCATATTAAAACACCCAAGTGCCACATGCACTAAGTAACAATTTCCTAAATATAAATACAAATTCCGGACGCTCAAATAATCTCTAGAAGACGTATTAACATAAAACATGCATAACTATGACGCTAAAGTCACTCAGAAAGTGTTTTTAACAGCTTAAGGTACTACATAAGGCAGTAAGACGTTAGCCGTAGTATCTTATGCTGTGGATGTTCTAATCGCTATTACGTATTTTATCTGATATAAATACCAGATATTGAAGAATTGCTAGAGCTGCTTTCCGATAATAGCAAATTCGGCATATTAACACCGCCAATTGCCTCATGCACCAGTAACAATTTCCTAAATATAAATTCAAATTTCAGGACGCTAAAATAATCTCTAAAAGACGTATTAACATCAAACATACATAATTATGACACTAAAATCGCTCAGAGAGTGTTTTTAGCAGTTTTAGATAATACAGAAGCAGTATACGTTAGCGGGAGCATCTTCCTCTGTGGATTTTCTATTCGCGATTACAGACTCTTTTGATATAAATACCAGATATTGAAGAATTGCTGGAACTGCTTTTCGATAATTTTTAATTGGAAATATTAACACCCCCCAATTGCCTCATGCACCAAGTAACAATATCCCTAAATATAAATTAAAAATTCATGACGCTAAAAATAATCTCTAAAAGACTTATTATCATCAAACATACATAACTATGACGCTAAAGTCACTCAGAGTGTGTTTTTAACAGCTTAAGGTACTACATAAGGCAGTAGACCGTTAGCCGTAGCATCTTATGCTGTGGATGTTCTAATCGCTATTACGTATTTTTCTGATATAAATACCAGATATTGAAGAATTGCTCGAGCTGCTTTCCGATAATACAAATTCGGCATATTAACACCGCCAATTGCCTCATGCACCAAGTAACAATTTCCTATATATAAATTCAAATTTCAGGACGCTCAAAATAATCTCCAGGAGACGTATTAACATCAAACATAAATAATTATGACGCTAAAGTCACTCAGAGGGTGTTTTTTGCAGTTTAAGATACTACAAAAGGCAGTAGACGTTAGCGGGAGCATCTTTGTCAGGTCATTTTGGTATTTTAAATAGCTACCTAGGCTTTAGGGCAGCGTGCCCGTATGCTAAACCCTTTTAGTTACTTATTTGGCTCCATCGCCTAATTCCAGAATCATGATTTTGCACATATTTGGCCCCAAACGCAGTATTTCTCGTCGGTTGGAGCGCCCCCTCTGATGGCGCTTTGGCAGCCGAGCGTTATCGCTCGCAAGAATTCCGAATCTTCTAGAAAACACGCTGTTGCGGCGTGCTACCATTGTCGCCGGCATTAATTTGTTTCATTTTAATCGCCTCGCGATTGGATGCCGAGGTTTAGTCACGTGGGGACGTGACCGATGTGACCTGTGGCAGCGCTTCCCTCTGGGGCAGTTGATCGCAGCCAGTTGCAGAAAGCGTACGTTTGGTGGTTGTGTTATCCAGGCGGCGTCCTTTGGCCCCTTTGGTGCCCGAGGACGCCTGCCGCTGTCCTTTTAATATTGTTGCCGTGGAGGCCCCCTTTGGTGTTGCCCGTCTCGAGCTGTGGCAGCGAGCGCTGCGAGAATTGTTTCACCTTCGAGAGGTGTTGTGGTTGTGCGAGTTTCGAATTGTTTTCGGCGTAGCGTGGGTGCATCTTGAGCCCAGTTCCTCCTCCCGTAAGTAAGGGATCGTGCCCCCTTTATCTCGACCTTCGAGGATCTGTCCCGCAGAACGAAAGTGCCCATTTTTCGTCGTCCAGTTGTACGCGTCCTGACGCGTCTCACGTCGCCAGTATGGCGGATGTCCACTCATCCCTATAGCCGTCGAACATCGAAAGTACCTGCCACCTAAGACTGCAGCCTGTCGCAACTCAACTGTACCAGGCTCCCCAACCGCCTACATATTAAGGTATGTTGAACTGATTACCGCTGTGAACGCGAGTGTACCTGTCCCGCGGAGAGCATTAAGCCCCGCGTACGAGCTGTATTGGGACGCCGCGAGCGAGCCCGTCACATCTCTTGTGCCTACAGGCACTGTCGTCATATTTGTGCGTTC
The DNA here is from genome assembly GCA_940337035.1 of Agriotes lineatus. Taxonomy (NCBI): domain Eukaryota; kingdom Metazoa; phylum Arthropoda; class Insecta; order Coleoptera; family Elateridae; genus Agriotes; species Agriotes lineatus. Next base: position 51,570 of record CALNHX010002786.1, read on the forward strand.
ATTCCGAATTACAGACTGTCTATTTTACAAGGGCTTGCATTACTGTTTGTTGCATAAGGCGTCGCGCCCGCATATTTGTACATTCATTCCAAATTACAGACTGTCTATGTTACAAGTGCTACTTTGTTCATTACTGTTCAACATCTGTCGCTAGGTTTAGAGCGCGCGCCAGCTGGTGTTTTCTTAGATATAATCTATTCATAGATATAGGGCGACGCACTCCGCTGCCCCACTGTAACCCGTGATTCAATACATGATTTGTTAGTTAAGAGAACTATTGTTTTGTTTCGACTTGTGCATGTTCTGTTTCAGATAAGCGCCCCCTTCAGTGTACTGATTATTGTGCGACGGGACGAGGGAGCTTTGAGCGTACAGGTGGGTGGGACAGCTGCGTAGTCGCGGTCGGATTGGCACCTAATTACAATCTTTGCATAAGGCAACCTCGAAATTGTTATTTGACCTTGCAACTCTTGAGTAATCCTATCGTCGGAGTATTTTGCGTGCTTCGCTCCCGTCTAACCGTCCAGGCCCGGTTAGTCGGGTTAAGACAAGCTTGGTGGCGCCCTCATAATTTTGACATACCCTATATATATATATATATATATATATATGCCGCAACACGCTTGCCCAGAACGTATCGTGTGACTCACGCCCGACTCCCTGAGCGTTCCAGCCTATTTTTAGCCGATCTCAGGGCAAGTGTGCCAGTTTTTCAGGACTGATTCCGTGGTGCGATGCTCACCTTGGGTGGGTGTCGTAAAGTTCTTTTAATACCGTAACATCTTCTCATGTGGATTTTCTATTCGCGATTACAGATTCTTTTGATATAAATACCAGATATTGAAGAATTGCTGGAACTGCTTTTCCATAATTTTTAATTGGGAATATTAACACCCCCAATTGCCTCATGCACCAAGTAACAATTTCCTAAATATAAATTCAAATTTCAGGACGCTCAAATAATCTCTAGAAGACGTATTAACATAAAACATGCATAACTATGACGCTAAAGTCACTCAGAGAGTGTTTTTAACAGCTTAAGGTACTACATAAGGCAGTAGACGTTAGCCGTAGCATCTTATGCTGTGGATGTTCTAATCGCTATTACGTCTTTTTCTGATATAAATACCAGATATTGAAGAATTGCTAGAGCTGCTTTCCGATAATTGCAAATACGGCATATTAAAACACCCAATTGCCTCATGCACCAAGTAACAATTTCCTAAATATAAATACAAATTTCCGGACGCTTAAATAATCTCTAGAAGACGTATTAACATAAAACATGCATAACTATGACGCTAAAGTCACTCAGAGAGTGTTTTTAACAGCTTAAGGTACTACATAAGGCAGTAGACGTTAGCCGTAACATCTTATGCTGTGGATGTTCTAATCGCTATTACGTATTTTTCTGATATAAATACCAGATATTGAAGAATTACTAGAGCTGCTTTCCGATAATTGCAAATTCGGCATATTAACACCGCCAATTGCCTCATGCACCAAGTAACAATTTCCTAAATATAAATTCAAATTTCAGGACGCTCAAATAATCTCTAGAAGACGTATTAACATCAAACATAACTAACTATGACGCTAAAGTCACTCAGAGGGTGTTTTTAGCAGTTTTAGATAATACAGAAGGCAGTATACGTTAGCGGGAGCATCTTCCTCTGTGGATTTTCTATTCGCGATTACAGATTTTTTTGATAATAATACCAGTTATTGAAGAATTGCTGGAACTGCTTTTCGATAATTTTTAATTGGGAATATTAACACCGCCAATTGCCTCATGCACCAAGTAACAATATCCTAAATATAAATTAAAATTTCATGACGCTAAAATCATCTCTAAAAGACGTATTAACATCAAACATACATAATTATGACAGTAAAATCGCTCAGAGAGTGTTTTTAGCAGTTTTAGATAATACAGAAGGCAGTATACGTTAGCGGGAGCATCTTCCTCTGTGGATTTTCTATTCGCGATTACAGACTCGTTTGATATAAATACCAGATATTGAAGAATTGCTAGAGCTGCTTTCCGATAATTGCAAATTCGGTATATTAACACCCCCAATGCCACATGCACCAAGTAGCAATTTCATAAATATAAATACAAATTTCAGGACGCAAAAATAATTTCTAGAAGACGAATTAACAGCAAACATACATAATTCTGACGCTAAAGTCACTTAGAGAGTGTTTTAACAGTTTAAGATACTACAGATGGCAGTAGACGTTAGCCGGAGCATCTTGCAATGTTGATATTCTATTCGCTATTACGTATTTTTCTGATATAAATACCAGATATTGAAGAATTACTAGAACTGCTTTTCGTTAATGTTAAATTGGGAAAACTAACACCCCCAATTGCTTCATGCACGAAGTAACAATTTCCTAAATATAAATAGAAATTTCAGGACGCTGAAATAACCTTTAGAAGACGTTTTAACTTCAAACATTCTGACTTATGACGCTAAAGTCTCTTAGAGAGTGCTTTTAGCAGCTTAAGGTACTACAGAAGGCAGTAGACGTTAGCCGTAGCATCTTCTGCTGTGGATTTTCTAATCGCTATTACGTATTTTTCTGATATAAATACCAGATATTGAAGAATTGCTAGAGCTTCTTTCCGATAATTGCAAATTCGGTATATTAACACCCCCAATGCCACATGCACCAAGTAGCAATTTCATAAATATAAATACAAATTTCAGGACGCAAAAATAATTTCTAGAAGACGAATTAACAGCAAACATACATAATTCTGACGCTAAAGTCACTTAGAGAGTGTTTTAACAGTTTAAGATACTACAGATGGCAGTAGACGTTAGCCGGAGCATCTTGCAATGTTGATATTCTATTCGCTATTACGTATTTTTCTGATATAAATACCAGATATTGAAGAATTACTAGAACTGCTTTTCGTTAATGTTAAATTGGGAAAACTAACACCCCCAATTGCTTCATGCACGAAGTAACAATTTCCTAAATATAAATAGAAATTTTAGGACGCTGAAATAACCTTTAGAAGACGTTTTAACTTCAAACATTCTGACTTATGACGCTAAAGTCTCTTAGAGAGTGCTTTTAGCAGCTTAAGGTACTACAGAAGGCAGTAGACGTTAGCCGTAGCATCTTCTGCTGTGGATTTTCTAATCGCTATTACGTATTTTTCTGATATAAATACCAGATATTGAAGAATTGCTAGAGCTTCTTTCCGATAATTGCAAATTCGGCATATTAACACCGCCAATTGCCTCATGCACCAAGTAACAATTTCCTAAATATAAATTCAAATTTCAGGACGCTCAAATAATCTCTAGAAGACGTATTAACATAAAACATACATAATTATGACGCTAAAGTCACTCAGAGAGTGTTTTTAACAGCTTAAGATATTACATAAGGCAGTAGACGTTAGCCGTAGCATCTTATGCTGTGGATGTTCTAATCGCTATTACGTATTTTTCTGATATAAATACCAGATATTGAAGAATTGCTCGAGCTGCTTTCCGATAATTACAAATTCGGCATATTAACACCGCCAACTGCCTCATGCACCAAGTAACAATTTCCTAAATATAAATTCAAATTTCAGGACGCTCAAATAATCTCTAGAAGACGTATTAACATCAAACATAAATAATTATGACGCTAAAGTCACTCAGAGGGTGTTTTTTGCAATTTAAGATACTACAAAAGGCAGTAGACGTTAGCGGGAGCATCTTCTCATGTGGATTTTCTATTCGCGATTACAGATTCTTTTGATATAAATACCAGATATTGAAGAATTGCTGGAACTGCTTTTCGATAATTTTTAATTGGGAATATTAACACCCCCAATTGCCTCATGCACCAAGTAACAATTTCCTAAATATAAATTCAAATTTCAGGACGCTGAAATAATCTCTAGAAGACGTATTAACATAAAACATACATAACTATGACGCTAAAGTCACTCAGAGGGTGTTTTTAGCAGGTTAAGATACTACAGAAGGCAGTAGAAGTTAGCCGGAGCATCTTCCCCGTGTGGATTTTCTATTCACGTTTACAGATTCTTTTGATATAAATACCAGATATTGAAGAATTGCTAGAGCTGCTTTCCGATAATTGCAAATTCGGTATATTAACACCCCCAATGCCACATGCACCAAGTAGCAATTTCATAAATATAAATACAAATTTCAGGACGCAAAAATAATTTCTAGAAGACGAATTAACAGCAAACATACATAATTCTGACGCTAAAGTCACTTAGAGAGTGTTTTAACAGTTTAAGATACTACAGATGGCAGTAGACGTTAGCCGGAGCATCTTGCAATGTTGATATTCTATTCGCTATTACGTATTTTTCTGATATAAATACCAGATATTGAAGAATTACTAGAACTGCTTTTCGTTAATGTTAAATTGGGAAAACTAACACCCCCAATTGCTTCATGCACGAAGTAACAATTTCCTAAATATAAATAGAAATTTTAGGACGCTGAAATAACCTTTAGAAGACGTTTTAACTTCAAACATTCTGACTTATGACGCTAAAGTCTCTTAGAGAGTGCTTTTAGCAGCTTAAGGTACTACAGAAGGCAGTAGACGTTAGCCGTAGCATCTTCTGCTGTGGATTTTCTAATCGCTATTACGTATTTTTCTGATATAAATACCAGATATTGAAGAATTGCTAGAGCTTCTTTCCGATAATTGCAAATTCGGCATATTAACACCGCCAATTGCCTCATGCACCAAGTAACACTTTCCTAAATATAAATTCAAATTTCAGGACGCTCAAATAATCTCTAGAAGACGTATTAACATCAAACATAAATAATTATGACGCTAAAGTCACTCAGAGGGTGTTTTTTGCAGTTTAAGATACTACAAAAGGCAGTAGACGTTAGCGGGAGCATCTTTGTCAGGTCATTTTGGTATTTTAAATAGCCACCTAGGCTTTAGGGCAGCGTGCCCGTATGCTAAACCCTTTTAGTTACTTATTTGGCTCCATCGCCTAATTCCAGAATCATGATTTTGCACATATTTGGCCCCAAACGCAGTATTTCTCGTCGGTTGGAGCGCCCCTCTGATGGCGCTTTGGCAGCCGAGCGTTATCGCTCGCAAGAATTCCGAATCTTCTAGAAAACACGCTGTTGCGGCGTGCTACCATTGTCGCCGGCATTAATTTGTTTCATTTTATCGCCTCGCGATTGGATGCCGAGGTTTAGTCACGTGGGGACGTGACCGATGTGACCTGTGGCAGCGCTTCCCTCTGGGCAGTTGATCGCAGCCCGTTGCAGAAAGCGTACGTTTGGTGGTTGTGTTATCCAGGCGGCGTCCTTTGGCCCCTTTGGTGCCCGAGGACGCCTGCCGCTGTCCTTTTAATATTGTTGCCGTGGAGGCCCCCTTTGGTGTTGCCCGTCTCGAGCTGTGGCAGCGAGCGCTGCGAGAATTGTTTCACCTTCGAGAGGTGTTGTGGTTGTGCGAGTTTCGAATTGTTTTCGGCGTAGCGTGGGTACATCTTGAGCCCAGTTCCTCCTCCCGTAAGTAAGGGATCGTGCCCCCTTTATCTCGACCTTCGAGGATCTGTCCCGCAGAACGAAAGTGGCCCATTTTTCGTCGTCCAGTTGTACGCGTCCTGACGCGTCTCACGTCGCCAGTATGGCGGATGTCCACTCATCCCTATAGCCGTCGAACATCGAAAGTACCTGCCACCTAAGACTGCAGCCTGTCGCAACTCAACTGTACCAGGCTCCCCAACCGCCTACATATTAAGGTATGTGTCTTTGAACTGATTACCGCTGTGAACGCGAGTGTACCTGTCCCGCGGAGAGCATTAAGCCCCGCGTACGAGCTGTATTGGGACGCCGCGAGCGAGCTCGTCACGTCTCTTGTCTACAGGCACTGTCGTCATATTTGTGCGTTCATTCCGAATTACAGACTGTCTATTTTACAAGGGCTTGCATTACTGTTTGTTGCATAAGGCGTCGCGCCCGCATATTTGTACATTCATTCCAAATTACAGACTGTCTATGTTACAAGTGCTACTTTGTTCATTACTGTTCAACATCTGTCGCTAGGTTTAGAGCGCGCGCCAGCTGGTGTTTTCTTAGATATAATCTATTCATAGATATAGGGCTACGCACTCCGCTGCCCCACTGTAACCCGTGATTCAATACATGATTTGTTAGTTAAGAGAACTATTGTTTTGTTTCGACTTGTGCATGTTCTGTTTCAGATAAGCGCCCCCTTCAGTGTACTGATTATTGTGCGACGGGACGAGGGAGCTTTGAGCGTACAGGTGGGTGAGACAGCTGCGTAGTCGCGGTCGGATTGGCACCTAATTACAATCTTTGCATAAGGCAATCTCGAAATTGTTATTTGACCTTGCAACTCTTGAGTAATCCTATCGTCGGAGTATTTTGCGTGCTTCGCTCCCGTCTAACCGTCCAGGCCCGGTTAGTCGGGTTAAGACAAGCTTGGTGGCGCCCTCATAATTTTGACATACCCTATATATATATATATATATATATATATATATATGCCGCAACACGCTTGCCCAGAACGTATCGTGTGACTCACGCCCGACTCCCTGAGCGTTCCAGCCTATTTTTAGCCGATCTCAGGGCAAGTGTGCCAGTTTTTCAGGACTGATTCCGTGGTGCGATGCTCACCTTGGGTGGGTGTCGTAAAGTTCTTTTAATACCGTAACATCTTCTCATGTGGATTTTCTATTCGCGATTACAGATTCTTTTGATATAAATACCAGATATTGAAGAATTGCTGGAACTGCTTTTCCATAATTTTTAATTGGGAATATTAACACCCCCAATTGCCTCATGCACCAAGTAACAATTTCCTAAATATAAATTCAAATTTCAGGACGCTCAAATAATCTCTAGAAGACGTATTAACATAAAACATGCATAACTATGACGCTAAAGTAACTCAGAGAGTGTTTTTAACAGCTTAAGGTACTACATAAGGCAGTAGACGTTAGCCGTAGCATCTTATGCTGTGGATGTTCTAATCGCTATTACGTCTTTTTCTGATATAAATACCAGATATTGAAGAATTGCTAGAGCTGCTTTCCGATAATTGCAAATACGGCATATTAAAACACCCAATTGCCTCATGCACCAAGTAACAATTTCCTAAATATAAATACAAATTTCCGGACGCTTAAATAATCTCTAGAAGACGTATTAACATAAAACATGCATAACTATGACGCTAAAGTCACTCAGAGAGTGTTTTTAACAGCTTAAGGTACTACATAAGGCAGTAGACGTTAGCCGTAACATCTTATGCTGTGGATGTTCTAATCGCTATTACGTATTTTTCTGATATAAATACCAGATATTGAAGAATTGCTAGAGCTGCTTTCCGATAATTGCAAATTCGGCTTATTAACACCGCCAATTGCCTCATGCACCAAGTAACAATTTCCTAAATATAAATTCAAATTTCAGGACGCTCAAATAATCTCTAGAAGACGTATTAACATCAAACATAAATAACTATGACGCTAAAGTCACTCAGAGGGTGTTTTTAGCAGTTTTAGATAATACAGAAGGCAGTATACGTTAGCGGGAGCATCTTCCTCTGTGGATTTTCTATTCGCGATTACAGATTTTTTTGATAATAATACCAGTTATTGAAGAATTGCTGGAACTGCTTTTCGATCATTTTTAATTGGGAATATTAACACCGCCAATTGCCTCATGCACCAAGTAACAATATCCTAAATATAAATTAAAATTTCATGACGCTAAAATCATCTCTAAAAGACGTATTAACATCAAACATACATAATTATGACAGTAAAATCGCTCAGAGAGTGTTTTTAGCAGTTTTAGATAATACAGAAGGCAGTATACGTTAGCGGGAGCATCTTCCTCTGTGGATTTTCTATTCGCGATTACAGACTCGTTTGATATAAATACCAGATATTGAAGAATTGCTAGAGCTGCTTTCCGATAATTGCAAATTCGGTATATTAACACCCCCAATGCCACATGCACCAAGTAGCAATTTCATAAATATAAATACAAATTTCAGGACGCAAAAATAATTTCTAGAAGACGAATTAACAGCAAACATACATAATTCTGACGCTAAAGTCACTTAGAGAATGTTTTAACAGTTTAAGATACTACAGATGGCAGTAGACGTTAGCCGGAGCATCTTGCAATGTTGATATTCTATTCGCTATTACGTATTTTTCTGATATAAATACCAGATATTGAAGAATTACTAGAACTGCTTTTCGTTAATGTTAAATTGGGAAAACTAACACCCCCAATTGCTTCATGCACGAAGTAACAATTTCCTAAATATAAATAGAAATTTTAGGACGCTGAAATAACCTTTAGAAGACGTTTTAACTTCAAACATTCTGACTTATGACGCTAAAGTCTCTTAGAGAGTGCTTTTAGCAGCTTAAGGTACTACAGAAGGCAGTAGACGTTAGCCGTAGCATCTTCTGCTGTGGATTTTCTAATCGCTATTACGTATTTTTCTGATATAAATACCAGATATTGAAGAATTGCTAGAGCTTCTTTCCGATAATTGCAAATTCGGCATATTAACACCGCCAATTGCCTCATGCACCAAGTAACAATTTCCTAAATATAAATTCAAATTTCAGGACGCTCAAATAATCTCTAGAAGACGTATTAACATAAAACATACATAATTATGACGCTAAAGTCACTCAGAGAGTGTTTTTAACAGCTTAAGGTATTACATAAGGCAGTAGACGTTAGCCGTAGCATCTTATGCTGTGGATGTTCTAATCGCTATTACGTATTTTTCTGATATAAATACCAGATATTGAAGAATTGCTCGAGCTGCTTTCCGATAATTACAAATTCGGCATATTAACACCGCCAACTGCCTCATGCACCAAGTAACAATTTCCTAAATATAAATTCAAATTTCAGGACGCTCAAATAATCTCTAGAAGACGTATTAACATCAAACATAAATAATTATGACGCTAAAGTCACTCAGAGGGTGTTTTTTGCAGTTTAAGATACTACAAAAGGCAGTAGACGTTAGCGGGAGCATCTTCTCATGTGGATTTTCTATTCGCGATTACAGATTCTTTTGATATAAATACCAGATATTGAAGAATTGCTGGAACTGCTTTTCGATAATTTTTAATTGGGAATATTAACACCCCCAATTGCCTCATGCACCAAGTAACAATTTCCTAAATATAAATTCAAATTTCAGGACGCTCAAATAATCTCTAGAAGACGTATTAACATAAAACATACATAACTATGACGCTAAAGTCACTCAGAGGGTGTTTTTAGCAGGTTAAGATACTACAGAAGGCAGTAGAAGTTAGCCGGAGCATCTTCCCCGTGTGGATTTTCTATTCACGTTTACAGATTCTTTTGATATAAATACCAGATATTGAAGAATTGCTAGAGCTGCTTTCCGATAATTGCAAATTCGGCATATTAACACCCCCAAATGCCTCGTGCCCAAGTAACAATTTCCTAAATTTAAATACAAATTTTAGGGCACTAAAATAATCTCTAGAAGACGTATTAACATCAAACATTCAGAATTATGACGCTAAAGCTCTTTAGAGAGTGTTTTTAGCAGCTTAAGGTACTACATAAGGCAGTAGACGTTAGCCATAGCATCTGCTGCTGTGGATGTTCTAATCGCTATTACGTATTTTTCTGATATAAATACCAGATATTGAAGAATTGCTAGAGCTGCTTTCCGATAATTGCAAATTCGGCATATTAACACCCCTAATTGCCTCATGCACCAAGTAATAATATCCTAAATATAAATTCAAAATTCACGACGCTCAAATAATCCCTAAAAGACGTATTAACATGAAACATACATAATTATGACACTAAAATCGCTCAGAGAGTGTTTTTAGCAGTTTTAGATAATACAGAAGGCAGTAGACGTTAGCGAGAGCATCTTCCCCTGTGGACTTTCTATTCGCGATTACAGATTCTTTTGATATAAATACCAGATGTTGAAGAATTGCTCGAACTGCTTTTCAATAATTTTAAATTGGGAATATTAAACCCCAATTGCCTCATGCACCAAGTAACAATTTCCTACACAAAAATATAAATTTTAGGGCGCTAAAGTAATCTCTAGAAGACGTCTTAACACCAAACATTCAGAATTATGACGCTAAAGCCTATTAGAGTGTTTTTAGCAGCTTAAGGTACTACAGAAGGCAGTAGACGTTAGCCGGAGCATCTTCCCCTGTGGATTTTCCATTCGCAATTACTGATTCTTTTAATCCAATACTCGAATTGCGCTCAACATATTTGCCTACCTGGCTTAATTTTTACCATAACTCGAACTGCGCTCAAGGGCGATTAGGATGAGGAGCAACCATAAAGTGATTTTTTATCTTTACCTGCCAAAACTGTGTCATGTCATAACATACCGGTTGACCGGTTGACCGGTTTCAAAACCGAACATAGCATGTTTTAAAATATTACTAAAAGGAACTAAATTATCCAGCTATTGTCCTTTGTGAAGTTCGCATTACAAGAATTATTAACACGGAATAAAGTATACCAAGTATGCAATGATAAAAAGATATATTAACTGTATAGCTACAGGTAAAACAAATATATTTTTTATCATATACAGTGTGTTTCACTTCTCACATTCACACCCCTGCATAGTCCTTATGTTTTTCTGATCGACTTGAAATATTAGTCACCATTTAAATTAACTATTTTTATAACTTTTAAATATTTTACCTCCCCCCCGTAACCCACTGCAACAAAAAAAAAATGAAAAAGCATAGTAGGCCTGGTTAACGTTACTAAATAAAGTTAATCAGAATCACAAAAATAGTCGAAATGTAAATTATTATTTAACTTGCTATTTACATTTACAGGAACATAAACTGACAGCTCATAAATGAGAGACAACCATTGAAATTTAATTCGTTTAGATTAAAATATTATTCATTATCAAAAATAATCAAATTGACAATTTTTTAAATTTTGAGCAACTTTTTTTTAATAACATTTTAGATAAAACCGAGCCAACTACGTTTTTTTAATTTTCCGTATCCGTTTTTCACCGCAGTAGGCTGCTAGTTTGTAGTAAGATTATTTAAATAGTGTAAAAATAGCTCTCTTAAAATTTCAAATCGATCATAAAATAAATAAGGAAGATATAGGGCTGCAAAGATAATAAGTGAAACACACTGTATAACAAATGTTTTACTTACAAGTTTACAATACTACTAAATTTATGAGAAACACGTTTTACAAAATTGTATCGAGATATTTCATGTCTACCTAACTGCACAATTTTGGCTTCCATGAATTGTATCTATTTACATTTCGACAATAGAATTGAGTTTTACACACGTATCGCCTTGCATTTCTAACACTTTAAAAAACGAACGAGTGTATATTAGGGTATGGAGATGAATTTTCCCGTTGTAAATTTGGAATGAAATTCGCAAGTGTTGTTCGTTCTTGCTGCGCTGTCAGTTTTCACAACCAATATTTCTGAAGGAAACGTGGACTTATTTTTAATGTAGTTATCAACTAAACAGCCAATAGACTGAATAACTCTCGAGTCATCCGGTTTTTAGCTAATAAAATCTACGAAGCAATTCCCTACTTCTGTTGCTGGAAGAAATGTTAAGCCAAATAAATGTATTATCCACGTTCCATCCCTATTATGTGAATTTACCAATAATTAAAAATGCTACCTAAATGGCAGTTTTTGATCTGACTACCTGCAGGCATTGTGCGCAGTTCAGTAGGAGATTAAACAACCCTTTTAATGAGTAAACTACCTGTCGCTAGTCGGTGCGCAGTTCGAGTGCCACCCTTTTAATATAAATACCAGATATTGAAGAATTGCTCGAACTGCTTTTCAATAATTTTAAATTGGGAATATTAAACCCCAATTGCCTCATGCACCAAGTAACAATTTCCTACACAAAAATATAAATTTTAGGGCGCTAAAGTAATCTCTAGAAGACGTCTTAACACCAAACATTCAGAATTATGACGCTAAAGCCTATTAGAGTGTTTTTAGCAGCTTAAGGTACTACAGAAGGCAGTAGACGTTAGCCGGAGCATCTTCCCCTGTGGATTTTCCATTCGCAATTACTGATTCTTTTAATATAAATGCCAGATATTGAAGAATTGCTCGAACTGCTTTTCAATAATTTTAAATTGGGAATATTAAACCCCAATTGCCTCATGCACCAAGTAACAATTTCCTACACAAAAATACAAATTTCAGAACGCTAAACTAATCTCTAGAAGACGTATTAACATCTAACATTCAGAATTATGACGCTAAAGCCTCTTAGAGAGTGTTTTTAGCAGCTTAAAGTACTACAGAAGGCAGTAGACGTTAGCCGGAGCATCCTTTGCTGTAGATTTTCTAATCGCTATTACGTATTTTTCTGATATAAATACCAGATATTGAAGAATTGCTAGAGCTGCTTTCCGATAATTGAAAATTCGGCATATTAACACCCCCAATTGCCTCATGCACCAAGTAACAATTTCCTAAATATAAATACAAATGTCAGGACGCTAAAATAATCTGTAGAGCACGTATTAACATCAAACATACATAATTATGACGCTAAAGTCACTCAGAGAGTGTTTTTAGCAGTTTAAGATACTACAGAAGGCAGTAGACGTTACCCGGAGCAGCTTCCCCTGTGGATTTTTTATTCGCGATTACAGATTCTTTTGATATAAATACCAGATATTGAAGAATTGCTAAAACTGCTTTTCGATAATTTTTAATTGGGAATATTAACACCCCCAATTACCTCATGCACCAAGTAACAATTTCCTAAATATAAATACAAATTTCAGGAAGCTAAAATAATCTCTAGAAGACGTATTAACATCAAAACTATAAATTATAGGTTATGGTTAAATGTATTTTTTATTTCGAACTGACTTAAGCAAAAATAAATAAAAGTTGCCAGGTAACAATAACGCAAATTTTAAAAATTACGCTTTTGCGTTGTCCAACCCAGTAGTAAAAAAAAAAAAACAATTGAAATTCAACAGTGCTACCATAAAACGTCATTTTTGACAATTCGGGACTATAGTGAATAGAGTTTATGCAAAAAATATAAGATGCTTTGATGTCAGTATGACATGACGTCTTGGCAATGTAAATTTTGGCGCCCAAGCTTCAGGGTTGGCAGCGCAATTACGACAAAAATAAATACATGCACACTTTTTTGCTTGAGAAAAAGATGGCACCTTACAGTATGTCTTGGTATAGCCCCTATATTCACATATAGTAGCGACAACGATTGATGTTGCCGCTGGGGCAAAATCACGTTGGTATCCCTTAAGGCCTTAGCATATTTAAAAATCTGGTGTGATACACTCACACAACTTCCTTTTACAGTGATCTTATAATTAGTCAAAAATTTCATTTTTAATTTTTAACCATTTGTTAAAAATTTTCAAAAATTACAAATTCTACAAAAACGGTACAAAATCGAGTGTTAGTTGAAGAGACAAATTTTCTCTAGAATTTTAAGGTGAATTCAAAAATGTAATAATATACCGGGTGTTTTATTTAAAATAGGAGTTAATAAAAAAAATAGAAAAAAAAACAAAAGAAACCCTTAAATTCGATTAAGGTCACTAAATCACGTTAGCTACGCTAACACAGGTAGGGAAACACCATTTGACAAGTTTAAAAAACGAGTTTGTCAGTGTCAAATTTACCATAGGCGCTACTAGTAAGGTCATAAATAATTTTTCTTATTAGTAATATATCCTTCGAATGCGATGCCACAATCCTTTCTCTAGGTTGTAAGTTATGCAGATCATCGTTTTTAACCGCAATTTAAAATGTTTTTCGTCTACTGACCCTGAAACTTGAAGATCTGAAGAAATATTAAAGGTATTTTTTACGATTACAGGTTATTTGCCTAAATTATGCCCTGAAGAGATGATTGTGATCTCGGATTCCCTAGTTCTCCCGACGAATTTTGTCAAAACGTATATATATATAGTATTATGGTTTGTATTTGCTACGTTAAAGGTTGCCTGAACAACAGCAACGTGAACGTGAGGTGCCGAATTATTGGAATGCAGCGAGCGGTACAAAATATTTGCTGAAGCTTTATATTTGTGATAATTATTTCTAAAAACCTAAAGAGATAAAAGTTAATAAAAACCTTCAGCAACTTATGCTCTTATTTTATTGTAACAATTATTGTTAAAAATGCTTTTTATTTTAATTTATTAATTATTTAGGCTATGTTAATATGATTGAAATTGTTTATATGCTTGGTAATAAATTATTTAATAGTCGTCAAGAAGTATATAAATAATTTCAATCATATTAGCAATACCGTAAATAAAATACTAATTTATTTTCTGGGTTTAAATTTCCCGCGTTCCCATTTAGTTGCCGCACATCTCGGCAGACGGCGCAAAACGATGACAACTTTTATTGAGAAGTTTCCATTTTATCTGATTATATTTCCTATGGGTTTGCCCCATGATGTCGCTACTATTTGTAATAGAGGGACTATATGTCTTGGTTATGTTGGCACAATATGGGAAGCTTGTGTTTGTATCTATATCCTTCAAGATCACTGGTTGTAGAATAGTTTGAACAAAAATACGATAATTTTGAACTGTTGGTGCTATATTTTTTCCTAATGCGGTTGGCCACTCTGCTCTCTAAATAGTGGAACGCAACCAGTGTTTTCAGATTCCGGGAATAATTACAAATTTGGTAAATTTAAAGCAGTTTGTGCGAGACGATTTTTACAGAGTCGCAAGTCGCAAATTTCGCGATTTACTAGTTTGCAAAAAACATTATTTTCCCTCAAGCCATAACCACCGATCACCGTGGCCATTTCGCGTTCTAGTAATCACGGTCAGGGCACCGGCCACCGGGGAAACAAAAACTTGATGAAATATTTGTTTTGTCAAGAAAATGTGTAGTGTAATCAAGTAAAGTAGGTTTTTTTCCTATAAAAATTTTCAAGGTCTGGATAAAATTGGCAAAACTGCTTTTTTTAAATTATTAGAAAATTTATTTTCGTCAGGTTTTTCTGTAAACGACTTGTGTCATTATGACATTTAAATTAAATTGTCAGCTTTTCTTTTTTGAAAATGAATATGCGTAAAAAACGGAATCTTTTAAAATTAAATGTAAAAAAAACAATAGGGGACTTCTCCTGAAATACGCCCTTGAAACAAGTGAGAAAAAAGTTCTACCCTAGTGTTGTCTTTTGCTACCAGTGACACCAATATAATGGCAAGAATAACTCTAAATTACTAGTTACTATTGAATGTTACTAGTTAGGTTGGCATGTACAAGTACATCATAACCTGACTTTCAGTCAAATAAAGCACATAGTGTTTTATTTATGCTACTTCTATAGTAAATAACTATTATAGTATCAATTAAGCAACTAGTAATAAAATAATTTAAAGTTTATTATAGAAAAATACAAGTAGAAACAATCAAGTAACCAAAGGTTTCTCAAAATTGACCAAAAAACAAATCACACTTAAATATATTTGATATCAGCGGTAACATGGAAATCTGAATTGGTTTTGCTAATAACTACTAAAAAAGTGTTGATCCTTTAGATTGCTCGTTCAACATGGATACGCCCCTTAGCAATTCGTTTCATCAATATTTCCTTCCCTCCTGTCAATCTAGATCTACCCGCAAGAAATGGGGGTATAAGTAATTTATAGTTGTTTTCATTACCACAAAACTCTAACCATAAAAAAACATTTTGCGAGGTTTGTTTTTGGTTTAGGAAATGGATGGTATCGCAGCGTTTTCAACTTCGTAGACGTGGATGTGTTACTACAATCCTTGTAAAAGCATTTTGGCATTTTGTGGTATTTCTAAAAGCATAAAATGAATGATTACACATCACTACTCTTTTACAACTAGCAAATAACACAAAATAAAAGTATGTATTGAGTTCAAGAACTTACTTTGGGATTACAAGGAACAGAATCAGAAAGCAAAAAACAAAAACAAATACAGAAAGTCAGGTTATATTGTATTTGTACATGCCAACTTAACTAGTAATATTCAATAGTAACTAGTAATTTAGAGTTATTCTTGCCATTATATTGGTGTCACTGGTAGCAAAAGACAACACTAGGGTAGAATCATTCTGTCTCATGCTATCTTAAAGAGAAGTCCCCTATTCTGAAGTGTGTAGAGGAACTATTGGATCTACAGCCTAACATGCCAGAAGAAGGACTTTACGAAAAATTACCTAAAAACAGTTTTTAAATTTCCCATCAATTTTTAGTTCTAAAAAGTTACTGAAACAAATTCTACCAACATATTTTTTTTAAACAGTGAACTCTATTGTGTTCACTGTTTTTAAATGAATCCAAGTAATGCCAACATAAACCCTAAATTCTTTAACCTTCAAAATTTTTATAGGAAAAAACGTACTTTAATTAACATTCTTTCAAAAAAATAAAGTTGTTATTATTAAGTTGTTCCCTGGGCTGCAACTTTTAACAAGGCCGACTATATTAAATGTAAAACATAAAGGCCTTCCCAAACTGTACAGAGCCAGTAGATATAGAGAGTACCGCCACGTCCGCCATGTTTATTCCTCTGACATATGCGTCACTTTGAGGTTTGTAACACAATTCCGTCAACGTGACGTTTGTTGGCAATCCAAAACTTTACTTAAAATTGGCAAGACTGTAAGTCTATGTCAAATTCGAGGTTAGCAGGTTAGTTTTTGCGTCAGTTTTGACACAAACTGGCGCAAAACATAACCTGCTAACCTCGAATTTGACATAGACTTACAGTCTTGCCAATTTCAAGTAAAATTTTAGACATATCTCATTCAGTCATTGCTGGTGGGAACAAAAATGGCGGCGCTGGCAGCATTTTCACGGATCAAAGAATGGCGGTACTCTCTATATCTACTGGCTCTGAAACTGTACACTCGCTTGCGCCATCTGCTAACAAATTTGCAAACTATATTCCCTCTGAAATTTAAATATTCGAATATTGCCTAGGAACAGACCCAAAAAATTCTTCCTTCATATTTGAAAGATTACATTTTTGGTAGTGGTCTCTTTCACAATGGGTAGGAAATGCTTTCTTTGCCATAATAAAAATGCACCTTTCTTTCAAATACCAAGCGAATTAGAAATTCGAGAAAAGTGGCTCAAATTCTTACACGAAATTTGTGGTAGGTACAAGAAAAAACTCATGAGCTTTGTATTTATTTAAACAACTCAATTTATATTACAGATATAAGTAAAATTACAGATCTTACAGTATTGTGTACAAAGCACTTTAGAGAACAAGAAATTGATACTAGTTTTAAATATTATCGTTTAAAAAAAGGATCAGTACCGTCTATTTTTGTAAGTTAAATTGTCTGTTTATTTATCACTACCCATACCAAACAGTCTCTACATTTTAGAATTTTGTTAATTCACAAAGCTGTTCAAAAGCCCAACCCAGGATCGAAAATTATGAACCAGTTTCAGTAAACTCGACATCTTCCAATGATATAGCTACCCTTCAGGAACAAATCAACGCTCTTACACTAGATTTGCAAAACACCACTCTAAAATATAAAAATTGTTTATCAGAACTTAGGGATATACAAAAATATGTCAATAACAATTTACCAACTTTTGAATCCTTAAAGAAAATTATTGACGATGCAGAAAACTCAAACGTAAAGGCTGTATTTTTGATGGACTGCATTCAAAATTATCCCAGAAAGAACCCAAAATGGTCAGAATTAACAGTACGAATGTGTACTGTTTGGAGGTTCTGTTCTCCTAAAGGTTACGGATTCTGCCGAAAGAACTTGACTGTACTGCCATCAAAAACAACTATTTCGCGTTATCTTGGCACGTTTAATGGACAAAACGAACTAATTGCACAACGTCTACAGGCTGAGATTAAACAGATGAAACACCCAACACAAAGGATCTGTTCATTAATAGTCGATGACATGGTCATAAAAGAAAAAATGAGTTATAGTCGTACAGAAGATCGAATTTATGGTCTTGATACATGTAGCACAAGTTTTGCTGGCCAAACTCCCATCATCGCTAACAAGATGTTATGTTTTGTGGTACAAGGATTGTCAAGCAGGTTTATCATTCCGGCAGGATATTTCTTTCACGCTTCGCTAACAACCGATGTTTATTATTCTTTGACAATGAGGGTACTAAAACTTTTAACTGACTGTGGATTCATTGTCCTAAGGCTTGTAACTGATAATTTTTCGTCGAATACTGCACTTTTTAAAATGCTAAGTGGAGGATCATCAATTCAAAATCAAATCGAACACCCGTTTCTTTCACCTTTACCGTTTTTTTTATCTTTTGATTTTTGCCATGCACTGAAAAACGCTAGGAATTTATTTCTGGATCGTGATATGTGTTCATCACAAGGAATTATCTCTTCTTCATATTTAAAAAAATTATATAACCTGCAAAAGGATCTACCAATTAAGCCTGTCCGTTATTTGACAAGAAAACACTTACATCCTACAAGTTTTGAGAAAATGAATGTTTTAAGAGCCATACAAGTATTTACTCCTGCTGTAACTGCTTCATTAAAATTTTTAAAAGAAGCCGAAGATGAACGTTTTATTGGCATTGATGCTACAGTGTTGTACATGGAAAACATGTACCACTTCTTCCAAGTGCACAATGTTTCAAATAGGTACCAATGCATTCGCACTTTAAATAGCGATATTGCACCTTACGTTCATGTTTCCGATGAAAGGCTACACTGGCTAAATATTACATTTCCGAGTTACATAGATGAAATACAAAACAGTTCTGTCAGTAGAGGCATGCAAGAATTAACAGATGAGACAGCGCATGCTTTAAAATTTACAGCACAAAGTACATATTTATGTATAAAGTTTCTGCTTCAACAAGCAGGATTTTATTATGTATTAAGCCGGTCATTTAGTTCCGATGCCGTGGAAGCAACCTTTTCACATGTTCGTCTCAAATGTGGTTCCAATGATACTGTGGATGCAAGATCGGCAGAATATTCATTACGACAAATCTTGCGTTGTGGGGTGGTTAAGGCTTCGTCTTCAT
This sequence comes from Agriotes lineatus, assembly GCA_940337035.1. NCBI lineage: Eukaryota > Metazoa > Arthropoda > Insecta > Coleoptera > Elateridae > Agriotes > Agriotes lineatus. The sequence continues at coordinate 70,670 of CALNHX010002786.1, forward strand.
CCAATACAGCTGAAAATGTAAGCTTTGTAAGCTGTGCACCACTTGAATCGAGTCTCTTGGCAACACCTAATAACACGGAAGAGCTGTTACTACCAATGGAAGTAAGAGTTCAAATTCAAAATTTACAAAAAAATAGTGTACCTGATGCCACTATTTATTCTGCTTCTGTAGCATTTGTAGCGGGCTACATAATTAGGAAAGTGGAACAGAAATTTGTATGCGATGATTGCATTTCGCCATTACTGACCAAGACAGTTCCGGGGCATCTGCTTCGATTAATTAGTTTACAAGATCGTGGAGGTTTGATATATCCTCATGGAGTTTTTGTAGGAATTGTGAAAAGGATTTCAGATCTAATACAGGAACTTTTGCCTTTTATACAATGTAATAAAACCTGTAATCAACTCACTGAGCTGATCGAACCATCTATAAAACACAATCCTTTACTTTCTTGTTCACTGCATAAGAAGGAACTATGTACTACAATAATCCAAACAGTAGCAAAGCCTGTTCTTGACAATATATGCTTAGAACGCACTGATTCTGTAAAAAGAAAAATCGTTTGTAACAAACCGCTCAGTAGAAAAGTTCTAAAATTGTAAAACTGTTTATTAATAAGTTTTTCATTAATATATTTATGTTTAACCATGGCTAACTAAAATTTATATAGCAAAGCTATCACGGCTATTCCATAAGTGTCACTTTCATTGTTGTAAAATGTTCTTATGACAATTGCCAACGCGTACGGTTTTTGGCGCCATCAGGTGGTGAAATACAGCACCTAAATCTGGTTCTGGTTGTTGTCTTTACTAAAGATATTTTTTAGGTTATAAACGGTTTTAAAATAAATGTTTGTAAAACCTACAAAAATGGAATTTGGATAACTTAAGTCTGCACGATCTTGAATTTTAACTGTTAAATGTGCAGGTAATTCGACATCTTTGTTTTGAGTTATGCTTGATGTAGTTGGAAATGCTGCAGAACTAGTGAAGTTACTATAATGTGCAATTTTTGAGGATGGCAGTCTTCATAATACCACAGCGTAATAGCAGACAAAGAGCATGCCCAGTAATTCGAGCATTGTTGCGCCATTTGAAGCAACTTTCTATTGCATGTGTGCAATCATTGCCTCCACTGCATCCGAACTAAATGAACCTGTTAATACATAGTAAAAACCAGCTTCTTGAAGTAAAAATGTGATGTATAATGATGTACTTTTAGCAGTCAATTTCAAGACGTGAGTTTTTCATTGGATAAACCTCGCAAACCAACAGATGCAGAAGAATTTTGCATAGGATCGATATAGTTCTGAAGTATTACGTCCAATCAATAGTCTTTCGTCAGAAACATGAACCAACGGTGCAGTGCTGCTATCTAATTTTTGCAGAAATTGTTCTATTACACACATTATGAATCTGGAAAAAGTCGTATATGCTTTCTAAACATTTCACAGTAGATGCTGTTGACATTTTGAAATTCAATTTGTCCTGCTTTTAAAAACTGTAAAGAGGCAGTGGCAGTGGGTGAAAAAATCTGAACAGCATGAAATATATAAATTTTTTCAAAATCTGATGAGTACAAATTCTTTTTCGTTAAGTACCGTACAAGCTTACTTAAAAGGTAGTCCATTTTGCAGATCATGTACAGGTTTTAGGAAAGGATGTTCCATGTAGTTTTTTAGAATTCCACCACAAAAATCTAAATCTAAAAATTATTTGCAACAATTCTTAGAACAACGAAACCACAGTCAGAAGACTTAAGTACTCTCATTGTTAACGAGTAAAAGTAATTAATTCTCAAAGAAGAATGAAAAAAATATCGTGCTGGAATGATGTATCTTGTTGACAATCCATGTACTTACATATAACATAACAACACATTTTGTTTGCTATTTGAGGTTTATTGCAAACGGTTGTATATTGAGTATTATCTACACCATAGATGCAATCTTCAGATTTGCTATACTGCACTTTCTCCTTAATTGACATATTGTCAATAATTAAGAAGCAAATTCTTTCTGCTGGAACTGTTAATTAGGCGACTTTAGCCATTAAACGTTGCTTAATTAATTCATCTGAACAATTACAGTCACCAAGATACCATAACAATGTTTTTGATGGCAAACTCGCTAAATGGTTTCTGCAGTGCTGATATCCTTTAGGAGAGCGAAATCTCCATACTGTACACATATGAATCGAAACTTCTGACTAACGAGGAGCTTTTTTTATCATAATTAAGAACAATTTTTGCACGAAATTCTGCTTTTTTGTCTCCATCGTCAGCATCTTGGAATATTTTATGGAAAACATTTAATTTGCCCCAATTTTTCTGTATATCATTCTAAGTGGTTTTATTTTTAATAAACTTTGAATAATTAACACTAATCCGCTTTAGCTTTAAAGTCAACATTTTAATAGTAGGTACATATACTGAAGATCTGCAATTTGGGCTGGAGATATAAGTTCAGCTTGGGTTTCTTTAGAATGGTTTTTGTAAATGTTCTTGTTCTTATTTAATTTCAAAATTAGGTAAAATTTGCTAAAAAATGTACATAATGGTACCTACTTCTAATTAATGTGATAAAAAATATGTATTATCTACAGTTCCAGTTGGTGTAGCGTTTTTAATCAAACAAGTATTTTTGTCAAGTACTTTTAGAGAATTCTCATCGAAATGGTTAATACACAAAGTAGAGTATTCAATAAGTTTAGAAATATATGTAATACATGAATAATAAATATTATAAATAAAGGTAATTTAATTAGTTTTATTATTAATTAACACGTTGAAGGACAGTTGCCGACTTCATATAGGGTTGTGTTGTGATACACTGCGATGCTTATCAGCGTTCTGCACAAGTAGGAGCAAAGAGGTAGATAACTGTAAGAGAGCTGTTTGGGGCAAATAACTCGTGTTTGTGTGACACTGATATGACTGTGTACGTACCAGTGGTGACAGTAACAACTGGATTATGTACTATTATTTTATATGGAAAATTAGATGCAGTGCAGCGTTCAGTTATACTGGTAGATACAATTAAGGACGCTGCTCAGCGTTAGTGTCCTTCAACGTGTTAACAATATCACTCCTGAATTAGCTTTGAGCCATTTGGTACGTATCTGCATATCGCTTGGAAATTCAAAAAGTGGTTTGTTTGGATTTCCACAGGTAAACCACTTTCTAACCATTTTAAATAGCTTTGAAAGAACCTGTTTTTATAAAAATTACTGACTCAAACTACGGCAATATGAATTTGAGGATATAAAGTGCGTTTTTTTCCTATAAAAATTTTCAAGGTCAAAGAATTTAGGGTTTATGTTGGTATAACTTGGATTCCTTTAAAAAATGTATGTTGGTAAAATTTGTTTTAGTAACTTTATAGAACTAAAAATTGGTGGGAAATTTAAAATCTGGCATTAAAGTTCTATGTACATCAAAAGCTCTTGCTAATCTTTCGTAAACGTCTTCTTCTGGTGTGTTAAGATGCAGATCCAACAGTTCCTCTACACACTTCAGAAATGCTTATTTACATTTAATTTTAAAAGATTTCGTTTTTTACGCGTATTCAGTTTCAAAAAAGAAAAACTGACAATTTAATTTTAAATGTCAAAGTGACAAAAGTCGTTTACAGAAAAACCTGACGAAAATAAATATTCTAATAATTTTAAAAAAGCAGTTTTGCCAATTTTATCTTGACCTTGAAAATTTTTATAGGCAAAAAACGTACTTTAGTTGATTGAAATATGACAAGTTTTCAAATCTACCTATTCAGCAGTATTTGTTTTTAATTTGAATATCGCGGTAGGCCCTGATTAAAAGTTCAGAATAACACTAAGAGGTGGCGCCAAATGACATTTTGTCATGGCATGCTTTACAGAATCATGTTTTTATGCTGATTGTAATGGCTGTATTAGCGTAAGCTAACCTAAATATTAGTTGGCTATGGTTTAACATTGATTAAAGATATATTTACCTTACATTTTCTTTTAATAACAAAATTGTAATTGTGTAAACAAATTAGCCTATGATGTGACATTGACTTTGACCACGGTGTAAGATATGACTTTGACTTTGACATAAAGCTAGGAAACCAACCAAATGTTTAAAAATTTCTCCTAAAGGCGGCGCAAGCGAGTGTACAGTTTGGGAAGGCCTTTATGTTTTACATTTAATATAGTCGGCCTTGCTTTTAAATAGATTTGGCGACATCTGAGGACCGCGTTGGTGACTACGCAGAAAAAATCTGGCAACACTGAACGCAACCATTAAAACTTGAGAGTTGACAGTTGATGTTTCATAACCTCACTTATTTAAAATAACTCGTCTTAAACAAAAAAAATATAAAATTAAGTAAGTGGACACACTTCAAGTTTTAAATAGTGTAATATGGGTGTATGTGGTGAGTTATTGTGTGTACCGACTTTTCCAGAACAAATGTGCAATGCCGAATACTGGATAACCTAGCTCGAAGTTTACACCTACAGTAGTTATTGATACAGTGTTTGTTCTGTGCGTAACTTTAGTGTATTGCAGGCAACTTATATTCAACATTGGCCAGTTCAACCGGTCATCTTGGTATTTGAAGTGGAGTTGAGTAGAATAATGCTACGTTAAGATGGTGAGATAGTTGGATTGATTATAGATATGATTACTACAATACAATAGATAAAACGAAATTGAATATACGAATAGATGGTGCAAATATGTTAGTACAAACATTTTTATCCGAACAAACTCAGAAACTGTATTAAAAAATACAGCAATCTCTAGCACTACCTATGTTACGTAGATTAACCCTCAACTACAGATACCGTAATATTCTCACACTCTCACAGAGATACAGTATCTAGGTCTGCCATTTTCAATCTTATTTAAATAAATTGCTCTGTTATCGTGAATCATTGGCATTGTCATAATTTACATAAACTAATCGCGTCATTTCTGTTACATAATATAGCTTCAAAGTGCGTTATAGTATTTTGTCAATTATTTAACTTGGATTTTTTCATGAGTCGTTTATGTTTTTGTGCGTTTTATGTACTTATACAGGTGGCGTACCAGGAAATTTCCCGGTGGGCCGCAGCTCCAGCAAGCCGTTTTTGGCAGGCAGTTGACAAGGCGCCATTGTACTTTTGTAAAGGGAGCAAATATATGATTTACTATTACAAGGGCTACTCAAAACCTGTACAGTAGGTCTGTATTAATATCGATGGTTGACATTTCCATCTGCTTTTGTGGTGCATACACAGAAAGATATAAAAGTGTAATTCCTATACTGATCTTACACAAAGTGCATTTCAGGTAATATAGGTAGATTTATTATTGTATTCAGTGCAGCTAACTATAATTTACTTTTAGCTGGAGGATAACGTCCGAAACGATCTGTTTGCTATGAATGTCTTCATTTTTATCATATGTATACAACACAGAATCTGTAAAACGTATCCATTTACACCATGTGTGCAGTATCACTAGCAGTAAAAGAAACCAACCTTGGTAAATCTGCATTGTCACTACAATCTTAACGGAGATTGTTTAGTCGCAACTTTTGTAAAATGTAAAACATGGTTATAGATTGTTTGGGATCAATAGAGCATCAATAAAAAAAGTTCCTATCAATAACTTCGCTTCCAAATGAACAAAGATGTTTTATTTATGTCTAGATAATATGTATTTTTATATTTTTCTATGTAAACGTGCAATAAAATTTTGTAAACAATCTTAATTTTCTTTAATTTTTGTTAAACACAACAGTTTTCCAAACATTTTCACTGTAGATTTAGGTTTTTTTATTATATATAACTCAAGAGTTGTGACTTAGAATAATACATACTCTTAGGGCCGATTTCATAATCAATTTTAAAGCTTCATTTAACTAAAGTAAGGTTAGAATGTGCATGATGCCATATGTAATACATTGCACTCTGCACATCTAATGTCGCTTCAATTAAATGAAGCTTTAAAATTGATTATGAAATCGGCCCTTTAGTCGACCAAATGTGTTATTTATAATTAAGTTATAATCTTTGGAGGAGGAATTTAATCTATAAGACGAAAAAGTGTAACATTATAGATTATAGGGTATATTTTTTGCTTTTGCCACATTTTTAACTGACAACCAAGAGAAGTCACGACTCGTATAATCATTCCACATGTTACTGTGTGCTGGCAAATGCTAATTATTTCACTACATTTGCCTAATGTAAGTCATTTTGAAATCTAATAAGAGATGTATTTGTAAATAACAGGTAACGTTAGTATGAGATTAAAAACTGTAAATATAGAAAGCTTGTAGTTATAGAATTATTTTATTTATAATTTAATTTTTAACTGTTTGAAATAAGGCCAAAGTGCAGTTTTGATTTTAAAAATTGTATTTAGTTGCTGAAACTAGTAACGCAAACTTACTAAGAAACTGTTTGTAAAAAATTTTCTTAATATTTTCAGAGAACCTGTCAACGAGTTCCATAAACTTGTGCCTCATCAACAATAAGAAATTTGAATGCACAAAATGTCGCCGCAAGTATAGTTCCAATACTGCCCTCGTTAGACACATTCGTTACGATTGCGGAAAGGAACCAATGTTTCGTTGTCCGCACTGTAATTACAGAGGGCATCAAAAGGTACACGTACAGAGTCACGTGTGGAAAATCCACAACACTTTTTATAAACCTTAAGGCTTTATATAATTATTTATTTGTGCACTTTGTTTGCGTATGCCATGGCTACTTACGACTTAATAAATTATGACAACCGCTTAGAAAAATTCTGTTTTTCTTTTGCATGTATTTTATGATCACCCTCTTTTAATGTAACTATTAAATTAATATTAAATGACATTTACAAATGAACTTCATGTATGTGTTTGTATGTTTAGTGTATGTAGAATCAATGTCATTTAATTCTTGATAAATTGTAAAACTAAAAATTTATAATAAAATTGTATTAGTTACTACATAGACATACAGGAAATTGTTGCAGATGCCTTTTGTAAGTTTTATATCTTTCTAGTTATGTTATTATTCTTAAGGAAACAAATAAAACTGTGTAAACTTAGACACAAATAATGCATTTTCTTGTTTTAAAAGAAGGCTGATAGTGTGATTGTTATAAAAAAATTAACTACATCCATTAGATATTTAAAAATTATTCATGTGTACGAGTACATGATATTAGAAAATTAGAACCCAATTGAGCATTTTCAGTGGCAGATCTTTTTCTACAAAAAGCCGATCAAAATTAGGAGATGAGTCCTTAAATACCCTTGTAACTCTAAAATCCTATTTTATCAAAATAATTTATTTCTTTATTATTTACACTTGTTTACTATAAACTACCAATATATATTTAAATATGTAAATTGAAATTCAGAAAGTGGAAGTTGTAATTGAGATTAGTAAATTGCAAGTCAGAAAGTGTCAGCTGTAATTCACATTAGTAAATTGTAATTCAGGGTGTGGAACTTGTAATTAAGATTAGTAAATTGTAATTCAGAAAGTGTTAATTTTAATTCAGAAGGTGTAAGTTGTAATTTCTAAAGTGAAGATTGTAATTGAGAATAGTAAATTTCAATTTAGAAAGTGTAGATTGTAATTGAGATTAGTAAATTGTAATTCAGAAAGTGTAAATTGTAATTTAGATTAGTAAATTAATTGTTATTCTGAAAGTGTTTGTTGTAATCTATAAACTGTAAATTGTAATTAAGAATAGTAAATATCAATTTAGAAAGTGTAGATTGTAATTGAGATTATTAAATTGTAATTCATACTGTGGGGCTTGTAATTAAGACTAGTAAATTGTAATTCAGAAAGTAAATTGTAATTCAGAAGGTGTAAGTTGTAATTTCTAAAATTTAGATTGTAATTGAGATTAGTAAATTGTAATTCAGAAAGGGTACATTGTAATTCAGTTTAGTAAATTGTTATTCGGAAGGTGTTTGTTGTAATTTCTAAAATGTAGATTGTAATTGAGATTAGTAAATTGTAATTCCGAAAGTGTAAATTGTAATTCAGATTAGTAAATTGTTATTCGGAAGGTGTTTGTTGTAATTTCTAAAATGTAGATTGTAATTGAGATTAGTAAATTGTAATTTAGAAAGTGTAGCTTGTAATTCATATTAGTAAATTGTAATTCAGAAAGTGTAAATTATAATTTAAAGTGTAAATTGTAATTCAGATTAATTAATTGTAATTGAGAAAGCATCCATTTCAATACATTAACCAAAGCACGATTTTTATGTGGAATTACTATGTAAATACATACATACAGAATGTGTGTAAAATTTCCAAGAAATTTATTATTGATTGTCAAAAAATCATCGGTCAAGTCGATTTTAATGGTTGAAAATAAATTAACTTTAAAATGATTCATCATAGAAGTCACATCATTGTTACATGCTCTTTCTAAGAGCCTTGTACGTGAGTCAAATGAATACGGAAATATCAAGTAAGCAACAAAACCTGTTAGATTGTAATTTATTTGATATTTAAGTGTTCTTTTCTACAACATATCTTAATAGTTGACAACTTGGTTTACGTATAGGTCTCTTAGTAAGAGCATATGACAATGATGTGAATTCTTTGATGGAAAATTTCAAAGTCATTTGTTTTCAACCAAAATTAAAATCGACCTGTCCGATGATTTTAATAAATATTGAATTTGTGACAACCTTTACACACATTCTGTATACCGGGTGTCCACTTTCAAACTAGAACATAGGGATTTAACATTGTTTTTAACAGTTTCATGGATTCTTGCTCGCCAATTCAACCCGCAGAAAATGTTTTTGTATCAATGGAAAGAGAAAATTATTGCGCATTTAATGGTATCTAAACTTAAACAATTTTTGTCAATTTTCATTGAAAAATATTAATCAAAGGTTTTCATGTTTTTTAAATATGAGTTGCCTTGACTTGAAAAAAGTTGACAGCTTACTTAAATTAATTTGTTATTTGATGACATTTAGAGTTTCTTCATCAGTTTTTACTTTATAAACTGAACGATTACTTGAACGAAGAGAGGTTTTTATAGTTAAAACATATTACAGTGCGGTTAGTTTGCGTAGAGCTGGAATCCATGAAACTGCAAAATCAATGTTAAATCCCGGTATATGTATCTATATAGTAATTTTTCATAAAGATCTTTTTTTGGTTTCTGAATTAAAATTATTGAGGTTTTATGAATATCAATTAACGCTTTCTGAATTACAATTTACTAATCTTAATTACAAGTTCCACATTCTGAATTACAATTTACTAATCTCAGTTACAATCTACACTTTCTAAATTAAAATTTACTATTCTCAATTACAATTTACACTTCTGAATTACAATTTACTAATCTTAATTACAATTTACACTTTCTAAATTGAAATTTACTATTCTCAATTACAATCTACACTTTATAAACTACAACTTACACCTTCTGAATTACAATTTACTAATGTGAAATACAATTTTCACTGTCTGAATTATAATTTACTCTTTCTGTATTACAATTTACTAATCTGAATTACCAGTTACACTCTCTGAATTACAATTTACACCTTATGAATTACAATTTACTAATCTCAATTACAAGTTCCACTTTCTGAATTTCAATTTACACCTTCTGAATTACAATTTACTCATCTGAATTACAATTTACACTTTCTGAATTACAATTTACTCTTTATGAATTAGAATTTACTAATCTGAATTACAATTTACACTTTCTGAATTACAATTTACTCTTTCTGAATTACAATTACTAATCTGAATTACAAGTTACACTTCCTGAATTACAATTTATTCTTTCCGTATTACAATTTACTAATCTGAATTACAATTTACTCTTTCTGAATTACAATTTGCTAATCTGAATTACAAGTTACACTTTCTGAATTACAATTTGCGAATCTCAATTACTAGTTCTACTTTCTGAATTACAATTTACACCTTCTGAATTACAATTTATTCATCCGAATTACAAGTTACACTTTTTGAATTACAATTTACTAATCTCAATTACAATTTACACTTTCTGAATTACAATTTACTCTTTCTGAATTACAATTTACTAATCTGAATTATAAGTTACACTTTCTGAATTACAATTTGCTAATTTGAATTACTAGTTTACTTTCAGAATTACAATTTACACCTTCTGAATTACAATTTATTCATCTGAATTACAAGTTACACTTTCTAAATTACAATTTACTAATCTCAATTACAATTTGCATTTTCTGAATTACAATTTACTCTTTCTGAATTACAAGTTACACTTTCTGAATTACAATTTGCTAATCTGAATTACTAGTTCTACTTTCAGAATTACAATTTACACCTTCTGAATTACAATTTATTCATCTGAATTACAAGTTACACTTTCTAAATTACAATTTACTAATCTCAATTACAATTTACACTTTCTGAATTACAATTTATTCTTTCTGAAGTACAATTAACTAATCTCAATTACAAGTTCCACTTTCTGTATTTCAATTTACACCTTCTGAATTATAATGTGCTAATCCGAATTACAATTTACGTACATTTTCGAAATTACAATTTACCAATTCATATTTCTATTTGGGTATTTCGCCACTGTGAAAATTAAAAATATTAAATAACAAAGGAACTTAGCTAAGTTTCTTGTTCTTTTTTTATTGTTAATCGTTTATAATGAGGGCAGATTGTCCCTCGAAATGTTCGTTATTTAATATTTTTAATTTTCAGAATGGCGAAATACCCAAATAAGAATATGAATTATATCACGCCACAAAGAAATTTCAGAGATTACACAATTTACTAATTTTAATTGCAGTTTACACTTTCTGAATTATAATTTACCCCTTCTGAATTACAATTTTCTAATCTGCATTACAAGTTACACTTTCTGAATTACAATTTACTAATCTAATTTACAATTACGTTTTCTGAATTACATTTGACGGTTTCTGAATTACAATTGAAAAAGGTGCAGTTTCTTATACAGATGGTTGCCGTACCAGTGCGTTTGCTGTTCTAGAACTAGTAACATACAAGTACGATGCTTGGTATTATATATATTTTTATATTCCTGAATAACACAAGGTAGAATATATTATGTTTAGGTATATCGATTGAAATAACAAAGAAAAATGGTACAGTACCATAAACATACGTTTGCATTTTGCAACTGTAAATGCGACTGGTCTGCGCATGCCCATATGCCACTTTTCTAATCCCGGCCGCCATGTTAATGAAGACATGACAGCTGTCGTCCTAAATGAGTCCTTTTATAACATTTCCTTCAATGTGGTCTTTTATTAGACTGTTGACAAAGTAACACTGTAAATTGTATTTAAAAATTTTATTTACGTTATTAGTAACTCTTAACACAAATTGGTATTTCGTTAAAGGCAACCTACCACTTCTAATAAAAAGCTTTAGGTATGTTTATTCCAGATAATTTGTTATTATTTGTAGTTTCAGCATTACCTCCGTCTGCAGCGGTTTCTGTCAAGATAAAGAAAATGTATTTTTTAAAATATGTCCTGTATTCTATTTGGTTAAACAACTTAAAATTTACAAGCAAATCTGTTTAAACCAGCCAAACATTTTTTATAGATAGGAAGAGGACGACTTAGAATAAAATGGTAAGACAAAGTCAAAAATCATGCAAGTCCGAGGTTGATAAATGTTGCAAAAGACAGATCAGCTTAGGGTGACGATGCACTGGCCCTCACCCGACAGCAGGTTTAATCACTCAATTATTGTAATGTATTCTAAAGTAAGTCATAAACAGATCGTTTTTAGCTATGTTATATTGTTTTACATAGTGTTAAGTTATATGTAGTACATAGAGGTATCGATTGATTTGTTAATAAGCTAATAATGTAGTAATTTTTACCTTTTTAGACAAAGGACAACACGTGGAATCAGCAATGAACCAGTATCAGTGCCATAATTGTCGCAGGAGATATAAATATCGGAGAAATTTATTATCTCACATAAAGTATGTTTGCGGAAAGGAACCACAGTTTCGTTGCCCTGTTCCTAAATGCAACTTCAAGTCAAAAACGAAAGATATATTAAGCAGCATGTTGTGCTAATGCATGACTTTCCAATTGTATAATTATTACCGCTAATATAAATAATAACTGTCAACATTCCTGGTCTTATTGCTTAGTGTTGTATTTACATGGTGGTGACTGGTGCAATTCAGTGTTAAATTATTCGCTCCCCTATCATAATAGCACTAAAGTATCATTTTAGTTTTTTTAATACTGCATCCATACATACTACTGTTTAAAATTTTCAACTTTTCGGAAGTAGAAACATCAGTAAATGAAAACTGTTACTTTTAAGAAAATAAGGCTGGGCTCGGTAGCTCAGTGTTTAAACATCTCAACTACTGATGTAGGGGTTGTGAGTTTGATCCTCGCTCCGGGTGAGGTTTTAAAAATTAAAAATGCTAATGAAAACCTCTACAAAAGGTCATCTTTCGAAAGGGATGTAAAGTCATGAGTCCCATGTTACTATGATTTGTACCTACGACTAGGGTTTCCACTCCCGGGACTTTCCCAGGATTCTACCAATAAACCGAGTCCGGGACCACAACCAGCACAGGCGAAGTCCCGGGACCTTGTCAACATGCATGCGAGTATACAATACCAGAGAATTTGGACGGTATTCACCGGCATCTGGCGTATTACTCATACCTCGTGCACATTCTGCATTATTTGCGTTTTGCGTCAGCTGGAGAGGTATTGTTTTCGGTTAGAATTAAGCCTGTGTGATATTTCAGCCACATTTCATCTGACTATAAACCTTGTGCAAGTGTTCTTTTATTTATGTATAGTCATGTGCATACATAGTAAAGGTAAGGTAACTAAATTTGTAGACTTAAATTATGTGTGAAGAAGCTGAGTAATTTAGATTTTTAGGTGTTAAAGGTGTTCGTTATTTGTCTGTTAAAGCGTTAGAGTTCGAATGAATTCCAATTCCCAACCTACCTTCATTCTACATCCAAAAAATTAACGATTTGAAGTTGATATGGCACACAAAGAAGAAAAGGAAAGATATCAACTGGAAGTAGATGAAGAACTAATAAGATTAGAGAGAATGAATGAGAACTGGACTATTGAAGAAGACGGACGGAGACTATTCAAAGATACAGTTCTTAAAGCAGCAGCAAAGATATGCGGATACAGGAAAATAAATAAGTATACTAAAAGGACAAAATGGTGGACATCATAGGTTAAAAATTAAATTAAAGAAACTGACATGGAAAATCTATATACATACTAAGAATGTCAAAGAGAAGGAGAATATATAAAAAAAAATAAATGAAGTAAAGCGAAACAAACCAGCTGGGAAGACTTTGGAAGAGAACTTAACGATGGATATAAACTAAATAGCAGAAAAACAGTAATAAGATACAACAATCTAATCCCCATTACATTAAACAGTCTGCTGTACGTGGATGATATAGTGCTGTTAGCAAATTCCCAAGTGAAAATGCAAAGATTGATGGATATCTGGATTGAAGAAATTGAAAATCTGAAAATGGAAGTGAATAGATACAGCCAAAAGTAAATATATGGTAATCAACAAAAAAGAAGGTGCTAGACCGGAAATCAGATGTAAGGGGGAACTTCTGGTGGAAGTAACAACATACGAGTATCTAGGGAGTACTTTCACGAATGACGGAAAGATAGACATAGAAATAGCAAAGAGAATTAAGAAAGCAAATAATTTGTACCACGCACTTAATAAAACAATTTACAGTCAAAAGGAAATAAACAAGAAGACCAAACTTATAGTCTATAATACCATAACAATTCCCACTCTATTATACCACTGCCTCCTACACTTACAAGCCATGCTGTTGGAGATTTGGCAACGCTGAATGTAGACCAATTTTTGTACTGCTTAGTTATAAAAACGTCTGTTCAAATGTGGCGTGTGAGTAAATATTAATATGTTGGACTGCTCTAAGTTTGAAGAAATACATTTATGTATATCACCGTATTGTTCATAATAAGTGAAAGTAAAATTGCTGCTAGAATTTATGGGTTTTCATTAAGTATTTCACTGAGGTAAGCAACAATCTAACCTCATTTTTAGGGCATTTCGTGTAACTTTTAATTTTATATTTAAAATGCCACCAAGACGCTGTGTACCAACTACAACAGTACCTTACAAGAAAATCGTATACAAACTATAACAACATTTTCTTTTCCAATGGACGAGATTCGAAAGAAAGCATGGATTCGTGCAACAGCACGAGAACGTTGGACCCCAAGAAAAAATGCTGTCGTGTGTGAAATACATTTTAATGGGAAAGACATTTGAAAACGTTTGAAATGAGAGTGGGGATCTGCAGAACTGTTGCTGCATTACCCTTGATTAGCTGACAATGCTGTCCCAAGCGTATTTCTAAATTTACCAACATATTTGTCATCGAAAGCGCCTCAAGAAAGGACAAATCCTGAATGTAGAAGTAGACAAGTATTGGAAAGACATGCACAAAAAGTGAAAGTGTTTTTAAATGATGACATCAGCAGTTTTTAGAAGTTTATGAAACAATTTACGTCACACAAATTTAGATGTTACCGAGCAGATAAGTTTATTATGTTCAAATAAGATTATTTACAGCAGTAGCACCATAGTTTTTGCATATATGTTGTACTCTCAATCAGCAGTGGTGTATAGAAAGTTACAAACTTTAAAATAATTACAGAAATGTTCTTTTATCTATGGGTTACGCAGGTTAAGTTGTTTTATTTTTATAAATATACTGTTACATGTTTATATTACCTGAGTATGTAAATAAATGTCACAATTGCAGAAGCTATCTTTAGTTAATTACAGAGTAAAATATGATAAATAGTAAAACTGTGCTCTATAAAGCAAAATTATTTCAAATTGGAGTATTGTAATTTAGGACCACCAACTACCAGAGATGCAATGTTGTCAAGTCTAACAGCATGGCTTGTAACTGTAGGAGGCAGTGATTATACGCATCAGAAACATGGACAATACAACACAAATACGAGAGTAAGATAAATGCAATAGAAATGAAGTACCTACTGAAAATTGCAGGGAAAACTAAATGGGACCACGTTAAAAACGATGATATTAGAGAGGACTTGGAACAAAAACCAATAATAAGGAAACTAGAAAATCGACAATTAGAATGGTATGGACACCTTATGAGAATGAAGAATCACAGATTACGTAGTAAGATTGTACAGGCAAAACGATTTAAGAAGAGAAGAAAGAGCAGACCTAGGAAGACATGGTTACAAGGCATAGAAGACATAGGCGGAAGAAGAGGAAAGTCGATGGTGAAATTGAAAAATTTGGCAAGTGACAGGAAGAACTGGGAACAGTGGATTAAGGACCTCTAAACAAACAACAACGATCTGACGCTCATATGGGCATAAGGACGAGAGAAAGAAAAAGAAGTTGATATGGCAATACTTTCATATATATCGAAAGATGAACAATTGGCGAAATGTAAAGTTTTTCCCAATAAAATTATCATAACCAGAGGCGGCTCAACGAAAGGATTACACAATTGCAATTCATGCAAAAGCAAACGATGAAGAACGACAGACATTTTTAGTACCAGAAGAAAATAATGAAGTTATAGACGAGCCCCAATCTCACTCATTATCAGCACAAAAATAATTTACTTAACTTAAAACACTTCTTTTTCTTTGGAATTTGCATTTGGAAAAGTTTAATATTTTTATATTTTAGATGACGCCCCCTTTCCCCTAAATCTTTAAAAAAATTATATTCAAAGGAAGAAATGTGATGTTTTAAGTGAGCATCACATGAACAAAAAATATTAAAACAATTATAAGACACAATCGCTGAAGGCATTTAAAATACTCTCTGCTGCTTAAATAACTACAAAAAAATACAGCTTGTTCTTAAAAAAAAAAACTTGTGACACTGTACAAGTCAAAATAATTTTAAAATGTGCCCCTTCTAACCCCATTAGGATCCCCTTAATAAAACTTTTTACTGGATTAAACGTAACCCTGTATAAAGTAATAATGGGAGGACACAGGAAGTGGAAGCAACCAGGATCTGTGCTGCAACAAACCTTCTCAAGGATTGAAACTGAATAGATGAATAAACGGCTTGCAATGCGTGTATTATCGTATGCCCTGTCTCGTAATTCGTAGAAAAACTGTACTGTATATGAAACTCTATAAAATAATATATTGTAATAGCCCTACTAAAAAAAGCTTGAGTAATAATATAATAAATCAATCGGGGCAAATCACCACAAATACATAAATTATTTTATTTGAAATTGGCATTAAAATATGAGAAATCGGCAGGAAAGTAATCCATTGTTTTACGACTTTTTGTAGGTGGCGAGGCGACAGATAAACGTCAACCGACGTTAACATAACCTACAAATGTTGGTTAAAATGTTGTAATTTCGCGATTTAGGGCCAAGGCAAATAACCCACATGAGGAATAAAAAGCTAAACTTCAGTGCCTTGGTATACAAACTACTATTAATCAAGAAATTTTGTGCAATCTCAGGACTTATTAAAATGATGTTTTTAATATTTACTGTGCAAAATAAATGGTTTATTGCCGTTCTTATATTATTTATTGGCAATTTGTTTAAATAATTTGCTCCGGCTTGCATGAGAAAAACCTCTTGTTCAAAGGGTTAGGTTCAACACCCGGTATAACATCTACCGTTAAGCATGACTTATTAACTGGTATGGCAAATACCCGACCTTGCATCTGACAGTTGAACCTTCAATATTGACAACTCAAAACAGATATGGTTCGTTTGTATAAAAATAGCGTAATTGAATGTAAAACACCAACAATTGAGCAAAAAACCTCAGGTAAATGCAATGCAAATAATTATGACGTAATCTGTTGCTAACCTGGTTTTTTGTGACGTAGGGACGCTCTCTCCTGCAACTGTTTCTCTTCCTCTTGACGTCAAAAGGCACGCCACCCTGCAATTATTCTATATCTGGCTGAAATCTTCTCCAAATTCTACATTTCCAAGGGTCGCCACGGCAATTATAAACCTCGTGATGGCTTTCTGCTCCGAAACTCTGGACGTAGTGCTCAATAAAGGTCTCCTCCAAACGTAGCACATAAAATTTCAGCTGGCCGATGCGCGAAACTGCTCGAAAACCGGCCTCGATGTTGAACACACTTGGTCGAAACTTCGCATAGCTTATCCCTTTTCACCGGGAGTTTTAAACATGAATATTCTTTACACAACTGCATTCTGTGGATTTGCGAACAATAAAAACAACCTTCTGGACTCACACAAATAATATTTAATATGGATAAATTACAACTTTCTGGGAGCCAAGCTTAACAACACCCTTTTATTTTATGGCTTGGATAGTCAGTTCTAACAATTGAATATCTGGTATCCTAGCAACTAATTTTAAAATTGATTTGAACGTAAGTTTTGATAAAATATTACATAGGAACTAAACTGTCTTTCGAATAATGTCAAATCGTAGCACTTTATAACTTTACTCTGCTTTTAATCACTTTAGTTTTTAAATGCACCGTTTCCCGAGTTTATAATTAGCACTGCACAATTGTCTTTGTCTTTTAATAGGTTGCCTTATCTTGCTCTGCAATCTATTCTTCCTTGCACTACTTCTAAATCCTCAGCTGTCTTGCCGTTTGTTGGTGGTATAATTTTAACTCTGTTGCTGCATATAGCTTTCGTAACGTCACAAACCACCTCTGCATCTTAAAAAATAACATTCTTGTATTGATTTTACAATATTAACTCTGTTAGTCCACACAAATCAAGTGCATCTGCCATAACGAGCATATTTAATGAAAATTTAGTTAAACGTAGCCTTTTTAATATTGTTTAATTTAATGCCAACCTCTATCAATCCAATTATAGTTACTGCTAATCATATCTTGTGCATTTATTGGTGTGTAATACTGACGTTATCTTGCAATAAACAAAATTCAATTCTGTGCCCATTTGACTTATTATTTCATTTTTATTCCTTAGTTAGGCAACCAGAATTGCTGTGGGCATTAAACCATTGCAATATAGGGGCGCAGGGAAGAACACCTGCTTGTTTTTAGCAAGTAAGATGATTGTGTTCCCTTTGGGTTTTGTTTTATTTTATCTTCTTATATACAATGTTTGTACTTATTTAGAACCCAATAAATGGATTATTATTATTATTATATATGACTGATGATTGATTTCTTATTAAACCAAAAACTGACATGTACCTACACTTACAATTCTTGGGTGTTACTAGATTTTTCTAATTACAGATTGTTGTTTTTCAGGTAATCCAAAGATGCAGGATTATATATTTAGTTGTCAAAATTGTGGAAGACGATACAAGCACAATAGAACACTTATCAGGCACATCCGATACGAATGTAAGAAGGAACGTCAATTTAATTGTTCCCTATGTTCGTATAAAAGTTTTCATAAAACAACTCTCAAGCAGCATATTATATTTCGACACAGGAGTATGACAAATTAATATTGCTAATGTATTATAAAATAGACATGTGTGATGACACGTGTAAAATTTTTGAAAATAGAAAATTAAATGTATTTACCAAGTGACTTGACACTATGTATATATGTTTTTCTAGGATATACATTTAAGCATCTTTCTTTATTCCTCTATCGCCCAAATTTGTTTCAGAATCGAACCTAGATAAATAGGGATGGTGTCAATGAAAAGAGGTTATTCGGAGTATTATATTGTTACGTTTTTCGTTTTCGGGCTATTTAAAAATTATACGTCGCTTGTATTAAACATTTATTTACAACTATTTATCCTAACTATTTACAAAGCAACTATTAAACGCGGAACACACATTATTTATAAACTAACAGGACTATTTCTAACAACAGATACTTTATTTATTTATACACGACTTAACATTAATGATTTATATGGTTATATTTATTTTACGCGCGTTATTTATCTCACTAGATTTATGTACACACGGGTTGATTTATATTGCATCTTTACGCGTTTCCAGTTGGATGAGAACTGCCCGCTACTCCTGCGGGCCGCGTATTTATATTGCCGGTAGTTCCTTCTGGAAAACGTCTCGAGTTTGCTCGACCTTTCTGGCAACTCTGATGTGTCACACGTATTAATCACCGAGGCCGCTGACTCATCCGTCGCACCTGGCTCCAAGGTCGTTTCTCGAATATTCGGGCCACTGACTCACGCGTCTGCAACGGCCTGATCCCAAGGTCGTTACAATATTTTACTTACTATTAATAAAATTGCACAATACAACATGACTTAAGATGTTTTAATATGTTAAAGTAAAACGATAACAAACCCACTGTGTTTAAAGTAAAATAAACTGCAATTTTTACTCAAAAGAACCATGAAGTGGTTCGAACATGTTAAGATGCACTTGAGCAATGGCAGTATAAATAACTGATTTCATACTTATTGAATACTTTGATTCACTCGAGAATCAATATATGTGTTTTGCCGACCTTTTATTGTGTTAGTGTCTTGGTGAAGAACACAATCAAATCATGTATACTTTTAGAAATTATCCATGTCTTGGTGCAGAAACATTCGACAAGCTCTCGGTGTCTGTATTATTTTTTTAGATGCAGGTACTTATCACCAATATTTTATATGTGGACGCTGTAAGAAAACATGAATATGAACACAATTTGATGCAACGTCGTTCACATAGGTGTGGAGTGCTATGTGCGACTATAAAGCAAAGTGGAAACTTTTCAGCATCATATTGCAAGAAAATTTCTGTATTACATATTGTACTATTAGCATTGTAAACGAGACATTTTTTAATAATGCATTTTAATACATTTAACTAAAACATAAATACGTTTGTGCTTGATTTCAGAGGCAGGAGAAAATTATCGTTGTAGTTGTGGTAGAAGATACAAACATCTGCGAAATCTGGCACAGCACCAAAAATTTGACTGCGGAAAGGAGCCACGATTTTCATGCCAACACTGTTCCCGTAAATTTAGGACCAGATATAATTTGAAAGTTCATAGCTCCCAACATTCTAACGCATAAAGAAACTGTAATGAATTTTAGAAATTGGATTTTGCAAATCAAATGTGATGTAGAAATAAGCTGCTCTTCTTGTCTTACTTGATTAAATACACACGAAAATATTTCAGTGTAAAAATGCTATTAGCGTGGTGTGGAGAGAAAGAGAGGGAGAAAGCGAGATACTTATTTGTTATAAACTTAAGAAAGTAATGAATAGAATAGATTTTAATTAGTTTTGTACAATCACACTGAAAGTTGTGTACGTTTATATTTTTATGAACGTGTAGCATTAAACAGATTGATTAAAACTGCATATTGATTTTTTGCACCTGTTACAGTAGAAAATGGTTCATCATTTTATAAAAAGTATTTACATTATAATTATTATAATGTAGGTATAATTGAATGTAGGTATAATTGAATGTATCTAGGAAGTCTAAATAAAGACTTGTGTTTATTTATTTGGTACTACCTGACCCGGCAAACGTTGTTTTGAATTATGACATGATGGGAAAACCTTTCAAACCATTACGCACAGAATCATAAAAGTATTACTGCAAATAGAAAGTCGTACAGTGTATAGAAAAACACACTTTCGATATTTTACAATTTTCCGGCTTTCCCTTTGGATTTTTCCGAATTTTATTTTTTGCTAAACAAAACAAAAAAAAATCCTCCGAATCGGTCAAGTCGTTCTCGAGTTTTTGTGTTAGTCTCAAATGATGTTTATTTAAAAGGATGACAAACGCCACAATTTGTAATTTTGAAAAGAAAAATTCAGCCATTCATTCATTATCTTTAGCCTCTTTTACCCTTCGGTGTCAAGGACCATTCAACAATGCGAGAAGTGCAACAACATGAAAAAATTAGAAATACAGAAGTAAATTACATTTGAAAATGGTTGAATTTAGGGGTATGAAAATAGATGTTAGAACAAAACTCATTAAAGCGACTTTTCGAAAATAGAAAAATAGGGTGTTCCTATTTGAAAAAAAAATTAAATGATAATACATTATGCAATGGTTTAATGCCCACACCAATTTATTCTGGTTGCCTAACTAACACGAAAATGAAAGAATTCAAGGTAAGCACAGAATTAATATTTTGTTTATTGCAAAATAAAGTCAGTATTTTACACTAATAAATGCACGTGATATGATTATCAGTAACTATAATTTGATTGATAAAGGTTAGCATTAGATAAGGCAGAATCAAAAGGGTTACGTTTAACGTTTTATGCATAATTGATATTAGGAATAGCAAGCGCAGCTCAATTTATGTATCTAACAGATTTGAGTTTGGTAACGTGACATGATACAGAGATGGTTTGTGAAGTTACAAAAATTATATGAGCGTTATGAGTAAAAGTTATGAAACCAGCAAACGGCAAGACAGCTGACGGGTAAAGAAATGGTGCAAAGCAGTCCAAGGAAGCAAGAAGCAAGATAAGGCAGCCTATTATAGGACAAGACAATTGTGCAGTTAGTGATGCAACCATTAAAAAAACCGTTCGTTTTTTTTAACTGTTTTTTTGCAAAAAAAAACGAGCAGTCTGGTTTTTTTTTAAAATAGGTTTTTTTCAGAATTAAAGTGTAGTGAATAACAAGAAATATTCTTTGGAAAAACAAAAAACAGATATTTCTAAATAAAAATAATACATTTCATAGGTAAAGTGCATTATAGAATTTATAATAACAAAAAAAAAACAAATATTTCTAAGAAAAATAATGTATTACATTTCATAGCCAAAGTGGATGCAGAAATTACTCGCTAACAGACATGGCTGACTCAACTGATTCGGAGTCAGTATCCATGCAGTTTACGTCGCCCATGTCACTGTCTTATGACTTTGATGAATCGCTGATATTTAACATAACTTGATTCGTCGATCAGCTCGACAGTTTCAGAGCTAGGTCCAGCTTAAAACAACTTCCAACAGTGGGGGTGGGGCAGGGGTGCTCGTATAGACGCATGCATACACTTTGCTGTTCTGTGAGTAATACGTAATACGAGTAGGCAGTAGGTATAAGTGTGCATAAGTTTTCTTGAACTTTAAAGGGCATGTAAAATCAAAATAAGTTTAAATTTTGTCGTTTGTTTACCTGCTGCCAACCAAACCTACCAAAACGTGCCGCCAGTTACAAAAATGAATAAAAAACCAAAAAAAAACGTTTTTTGTAGTTTTTTTTAAAGGTTTTTATTCGATTTAAAAAAAACGCGTTTTTTACATCACTATGTGCAGTGCTAATTATAAACATGTGAAACAGTCCATTTAAAGACTAAAATGAAAAAGCAGAGATTTAAAGTTTAAAGTGTTATGATTGACAATTGCCAAAAAAAAAGACAGTTTAGTTTTTTATGTATTCGTTTATCATATCATTTAGCACGAGAATTAATTTACTCCTGCATATCTCATTTTTTCAAATTTATTATTTTTTGATATTTGCTGAATGATATCATTTGTGACAGTGGTCCATTATTAGATGTTTTATCTGACTTTTTCTACTGTTTCGGATGTTTATCACACGACGTTTCAGGAGTTTTGATCTACTCCCGTCTTCAGGTGAATGAACTCCTGAGGACTGCTTTTTGTTATTTATAATGGATTTTTATTTTTTAAACTAGTCTTATGCTATGTTTGGAGAGTTGAAGTGTCTTATCATTTTATTTACTCCTATTCAGTAAAGAAAGTACTACACATAATAAGATAATATGAAGTAGCAGCTGCATCGATTAGTGTAAGAGGAAAACAACTGCAATATGTGGAAAAGGTTGAATATCTGGAAACAATTATAAATAAAGATAGCCGAATAGAAGAAGAAACTAAGAACAGAATAAACAAAGCAAACACACTGTATTACCAAATAAACAACACTATGATAGGTAAAGCAGAACTAAGTGTTCTACCCACATCACTATACACAGCAGAATCCTGGGCATACTAAATAAACAGCTTTCGAAGAGTTATAGGAAAGACAAAACGAGATAGAATTTGGAGCAGAAGTATCAGAGTTGAGCTAAACCAACAGCCAGTGATTAACGAAATTGAACAGAAACAATTAAAATTATGTGCTCATATAGTGCGCCTGGACACCGAAACATACCCCAGGCAAACATATAAAATGAAAGAAGAACGAAAAATAAAAGTTAAATTAGACCCCAAGTTTGATGGAAAGATAATATCCAGGAGGTGGTTACATAAAGACGAAAAAACATCGATCAAGTTAAAAGAACGGCCATCAGGCATAACTGGGAAATAAAAAAGAAGTTTTATGTTATATTTGGAGAGTTGAAGTGTTTATCGTTTTATTTACTCCTATTAAATAATATTCCCCTTATTAGCATTTTTTTAACGTGAGAGCCATACAACTGTATGAAAATTATTAGTATTTTGTCGCAAAACTTTTAAGCTACCCATATATTGGGCATGATTGAACGTTTTTGAATGGTCATGGTTATACAACGTATGAATAATATGTTGGTGGCACTGTAGGTCTAAGTCAAATTTGAGGTTAGCAGGTTAGGTTTTGCTTCAGTCTGTGTCAAAACTGACGCAAAACCTAACCTGCTAACCTCGAATTTGACATAGACTTACAGTGCCACCAACATCTTATTCATACGTTATAGGTATAACCATGACCATTCAAAAACGTTCGATCATTTCTGAAGGCACTTTATTTAAAAGATAGTAAATTTGGTTGGCTACAGTTTTTTGTGCCACCCTGTATAATAGAAAATATTTTAATAATGTATAACACCTTCGTACCTACAACTTTTATATAAATAAATTTTGTGTAACTCTCATACTTTTAAAAATATCATCTACCCCTGCATTGTTGCTGTATCCTGTATATGGCTGCCCCATATAGGTTTTGTTGATTTAAAGATTTCCTCGTTGGGGGAACAGTTTGATTAGACAGTATTGTAGTACAACATTCTCTATTGTGGCTAATATCAAAATGCACACTTTGGTAACTTCTGTAAGCTATAGTTTTATAGTGATAGCTGTATTGGTGATCTCATTTGAGCGCAGCCACAGCCGATTGGGCCAGCCAGAAGAGCTTGTTAATAAATACAGGGTCCTGCATTAGTGCGTCGGGCATTCTTAGCGTCCTTATTTATAACAGTAGAAAAAAAGTTTAAAACAAAAGTTGTAGGATGTGGGTTGATGCATATTTTAAAAATATTTTTAAATATACAGGGTGGTCCAAAAAAGTATGACATCATAAAATATATATTTTTTAAATGACACACCCTATAGTTTTTGGCACATTAAGGTTCCTTTTGGTGTTCTCTCTTATGTGCCAAAATAATTTTTTATTTGCTTCGATATTTTAGGAGCAATAAATAAAAAAAGATGAAAAGATCGTTTTGCACGCTTGGAAAAATTAGAAAAAAAAAATCTTGTTAGATCAGTTTTGTTCTAGCTAAATAGTGTGAACAGTAATGCTAGAGGTCTAATAATACTCTGACAATAAACATATTTTTCTTATTTTATACAGGGTGTTCAAAATTTGGTTACAAAAATGGCAGCTTTCAAATCAGTTTTTCTTAGTATTTTTAAATGACACACTCTGTATTTTTTGACACATTTAGGTTCCTTTTGTTGTTCTCTCTTACGTGCTAAAATATTTTTTTATTTGCTTCGATATTTTAGGAGCAATACATAAAAAAAGATGAAAAGATCATTTTGCACGCTAGGAAAAAATAGAAAAAAAATCTTGTTGGTTCTGTTTTGTTCCAGCTAAATAGTGTGAACAGTAATGCTAGAGGTCTAATAATACTCTGACAATAAACAGATTTTTTTATTTTATACAGGGTGTTCAAAATTTGGTTACAAAAATGGCAACTTTCAAATCAGTTTTTCTTAGTATTTTTAAATGGCACACCCTGTATTTTATTTCATTATTTAATACAGAATTTAATTACAAGCATATTTTGTTATAACGAATGTATTAAAATTCTCAATGGTTTTAGAGATATTTACCAAAAACTATCAATATCCTCATTAAACTAAAAAAGTATTGGGAAAATATCATAGACAGCCATGGAAAAACAATATGTAGGTGTTTATTTATCACTTTACAGACTTTAACAGAAACTATTGGCAATTCATTTTAACAAATGTTCAAAATATCTTCCATTTTGCTGCAAACATTTGTTTATTCTTACTTGTAAGCTCCTATCCACATCGCCCAGGATCGCTGGTGTAATTGTCGCAAATGCGTTAATTATTCTCTGCCGCATGTTCTCCTCGGTAGTTGGCCGTTCCTTATAAACTAGATCTTTTAATACCCCCACAGAAAAAAATCTAATTTGGTTAAGTCAGGCGACCTCGGAGGCCATCGTCACACTTTTTTGGACCACCCTGTATATTTAAAAACATTTTTAAAATATGCATCAACCCACATCCTACAACTTTTGTAGCAAACTTTTTTTTATACTGTTGTAAATAAGGACGCTATGGATGCCCGACGCACTAATGCAGGACCCTGTATATGTAGCTTAATTTTTTTTTTTAATTTGAATTTATTCTCAAACAGGCAATTACAGCAAACAGTAAGCAACTTGAGTGGATTAACACATCAGGCAAGGTATTAATGAAGGTTAAGGATAGTATTGGGTCCAAATTAGACCCTTGGGATACTCCCAAATTAACTGTGAATTTACCTGAAGTATTCCCGTCATGCTTTACAAAAAATATCTGTTTTGCAAGTACGAACTAAAAAACCGCATATTGATAGATGACAACCTATATGTATACAACTTTTGTAATAATATATCGTGATCAACTGTGTCAAAAGCTTTTTTGAAATCCGTATATACAACATTCACCTGTTTTTTTATTTTGAAAAGAAGCCATTACATCATGTACAAATATTGCTGGATTGGTAGTTGTCGATATTTTAGGAACAAAGCCTTGTTGAGAACTATTAACATAATGGTAGGTTCTTCCGGGTTATGCCGTGGTCGTCGATTTGAACTTGACGTTTCGCTGCTCATGCTGTTAGCTTCTTCAGAAGTTTTCTAAAGACTGATGTTGGTGTCTTTTGCTCCTGGTTATATACCGAGGAGTCGTTATTCGATATGTATGTTATTCGTATTTGTCGTTTTTCCGCTTGGTTGCTCACGTGAAACTTGTTTATGGATGGATTGGTTTTGCAGAGCTACTTTCCATGTGTTACTAAGGTGATAACAGTCTTCTCGATTGAAATTGTTTGGATTTTTAATAATACTTCCCTTGTGTTATTCGGGAATCCCTAGAACCGAGAAGAAGACGGCTACCGCCTTAGTAACACATGGAAGGTAGCTCTGCAAAACCAATCCAACCATAAACAAGTGAGCAACCAAGCGGAAAAACGACAAGTCCCAATAACTTACTAGATCTACACAAGCAGCCAACCGTAACGGCTCCTCGGTATATAACCAGGAGCAAAAGGCACCAACATCAGTATTTAGAAAACTTCTGAAGAAGCTGACAGCATGAGCAGCGAAACGTCAAGTTCAAATCGACGACCACGGCACAACCTGGAAAAAGCTACCGTTATGGACAAGGCCGTGAAAGCCTGCATTCGACTACTAACATAATGTTCAATATGATTCCAAAGCTTATTATATACAATCTGTTCAAATAAATTAGCAACAGCCGATAGTACTGCAATAGGTCTATAATTTTCCATGCAGGATTTGTCACCTCCTTTAAATACTGAGGTAATCACTAGCACTTTCCAATAATCGCGAAACACATGGGTTTTAAGGAAGAGATTGAATATATGAATTAGTGGGAGTTCAAGGTAATCTGAACACGTCTTAATTATGTACGGAGGAATACCATCACTGATACTGATTACCTCAATTCCTCTTTTAGTCTAGATGAATTGTATAAATATACAGAGTAATCCGTTTGATTAGGGAACATTCAAAATTTATGTAGCTGCAGATTTTAGAAGTATTCATAGATAATGTCATTATTATATACACAAATGACTGCAGTTTTACATGATCTACACCTTTTTCAATTGTAATTCAGAAAGCATCAAACATAATTCAGATTAGTAAATTGTAATTCAGGAAGTGTAAATTGTAACTCATAATGTGTAAATTGTAATTTAAATTAGTAAATTGTAATTCAGAAAGTGTAAATTGTAATTTGGAAAGTGTAAATTCCAATTCAGAGAAAGTATAAATTGTAATTCAGAAACCAAAGGACGACTTTTATGTGGTATTACTCTGTAGATACATACAAACACGATGTCTGTTGTGCAAAAAATTTACTATTGATTGTCAAAAAATCGTCAGACAAGTTGATTTTAATTTTGGTTGAAAATTATTGGTTTATCATAGAATTCACGTCATTGTTAGGTGCTTATAAGCCTTTTACGTGAATTAATTTGTCAATTATTTATTAAGCAATGTAAATATTAAGTAAATTTGTGGCAGCTTTTACACACATCCTGTATATATGTATCTATATAGTAATTATTCATAAAGATCGTTCTTTGGTTTCTGAATTACAATTATTGATGCTTTCTGTGTTATAATTGAAGCTTTCTAAATATCAATTAACGCTTTCTGAATTACAGTTTACGCTTTCTGAATTACAATTTACTTATGTGAATTACAAGTTACATTATCCGAATTACAATTTACTAATTTGAATTACAAGTTACACTTTCTGAATTACAATTTACTAATCCCAATTACAATTCAGACCTGAATTACAGTACACTAATCTGAATTACAATTTACACTTTCTAAATTACAATTTACTAATCTCAATTACAATTTACACATTCTGAATTAATATTTACTAATCTGCATTACAAGTTACATTATCTGAATTACAATTTACTAATTTAAATTACAAGTTACACTTTCTGAATTACAATTTGCACTTTTTGAATTACAATTTACTAATCTGAATTACAATTTACACTTTCTGAATTACAATTTACTAATCCCAATTACAATTCAGACCTGAATAACAGTACACTAATCTGTATTACAATTAACACTTTCTGAATTAATATTTACTAATCTGAATTACAAGTTACATTATCTGAATTACAATTTACTAATTTGCATTAAGTACAAGTTACACTTTCTGAATTACAATTTACTAATCCCAATTACCATTCAGACCTGAATTATAGTACACTAATCTGTATTACAATTTACACTTTCTAAATTACAATTTACTAACCTCAATTACAATTTACACATTCTGAATTAATAATTACTAATCTGAATTACAAGTTACATTATCTGAATTACAATTTACTAATTTAAATTACAAGTTACACTTTCTGAATTGCAATTTACACTTTTTGAATTACCATTTACTAATCTGAATTACATGTACACTTTCTGAATTGCAATTTGTTAATATAAATTACAAGTTACAATTTCTGGATTGAATTTACGAATTTGAATTACATTTAACGCTTTCTAAATTACAATTTATTAATCTAAATTACAAGTTGCACTTTCTGAAATACATCTTATACTTTCTGAATTACAATTGAAAAAGGTGTAGTTCGCAGAGCCAGTGCATGTCTAAGATCATGGAAAAAGTCAACCAAATGGTACACTTGTGCATTGCGTTTTTTATTATAAATAATTCCAAAGTGTTAGTACGTGTGTTCAAAGAAAGTTTAGACGTGAGTTTGGTATTAGACAAGCACCTAAATATGATGACATTATGTGATGGTATCGATAGATCGAAGGAAAACGTCAGAATTTGAACTTCGGGAATGCAATTTCCTAGCGCTTCAAAGCAGTTTTTAGAAAAAACATAGTTGTAGTTTGTTGCAATTATTTATATACCATATTTTGTAGATATTTACATCATTATGCTGTGTAAGTGTGCAATTCCTGGCTGCAGAGGCATAAATGTGAATAAGGTGTATGTGTTTAATTTCAGGAAAGATACTATTTTATATAAAAAATAGTTTATCTTATACCAAGGGCAAACTTCATTCCATCCAAGCACTCCAAGGTATGCGAATTCCATTTTCTAGCAGTGAATTTAGTTTTGTTTAATTATAACATTTTGAACAACAATTTTTAAATGTTCAAAACAAATGAAATGTGTCACGGTGTTAAATTTTTTTATCTACGACCACTACTAAAAGTAGGCCTTTTAGCGCTAGCTTGTTTCACTGAAAGTGACGTTTTATAGTTTACCGTGGTTAAAGAAATCAGCTGTTTACTTTTAGCACATGGGCTAAAAGTGAAGTGAGGTTATAAAACTACAATTTCGAACTGGAAATGAAGTTGTAAAGTTATGCTAGTTGCTTCTTGCGTTACAGGTAAAGTGTTTTTGAAATAAATAAAGCATTATGTAATGAATGCAGTCAGATGTGGAGTATCAATAATTACATTTCGCAACTCACCTTGACAGCACTGGCGTGGCAAACAATCGCCCGCGCGGCGTGGGCTACTGTTTATTATGACATAAATTAGAAGTGTCGCAGATGCAAACCTTTGTTAAATCGATATTTATGGATTAATAACGGTAAAATTAAGGTCGTAGATAAAATATTGTATGCAACGCGTGCTAAAAGTCGTTTATGCACGAGACATGTTATGAAACTCAGCCTTCGGCTCCGTTTCATAATTTTCATGTCTCGTGCATAAACGTCGACTTTTAGCACTAGTTTATTTTATTGGTAGCCAATATCCTAGCAAGGAAAGAATAGCGAAAATTATAATTAATTCTACAATCATTACTTTGATTAAAAATTATTGAAATAAAATTAATAATGATCGATTGAGCAAAGGAAATAAGAGTCAAAAACTAAGTACGTTAGCAAATATATAAGCCAAACTTTGAGTTTTATATTTATTACAAAGATTATAAAGACAGTTATTCAATTTTGGGATTGATATTGCGCTACCTATAGTGATATTCAAAATTATGGTCTTTGCTTTGTTTTGTTTTCCATTACTAAAAAAGCGAATAGAGTACTACTACTAAGAGCTCAGTTTGTGAATGGTAACCCCGTTTCCACAAGAAGCCCTTAGTTTTAAAGTTCTAAACACTGCGCCTATACCATTTAACTAACGTTTGACCTACCTGTACTGACGGCTCGCCAGATAGTGGTGGCCTTGCCTCTAGGTGGTGTTGATCATGGTGAAAAGAATACAAGGTGTAACGTTCCGCAGAATGTGGGCGGACCTCAAATTCAACCAATAGAACATGGTCACACAAAGGGCACGGTTGGTAGTACTGAAGTGTGTTGTTGAAGACGCTGTCGATGTCAAATTCGAGGTTAGGTTTTGCGTCAGTTGGTGTCAGACTGACGAAAAACCTAACCTGCTAACCTATAATTTGACATCTACTGACAGTGACAGCAACAATATACGATCGCGGCCATGGTTACACCATGATGGATTTGCTGACTAGGACCGTTGGGGATTGATTGACATCTCCCCTCTACTTTTTGAACGACTGCGCATCTCCGGGAACGTTTCACCTTGTATTCTTTACACCATGGTGTTGATAATACACATAATTAACAAAAATGTATTTTTGTTTGTAGATTCTCTAGTTGAAATTAAACTGTATCATGCAAAAACACCTGTACGAACTAATTGTGCAATTTTCAGGTCAAAAATTTCACTGTGTGTGTGGTAAGTCATATCGTCACGTGCAGTCTCTGTACAACCATTCAAGATTTGAATGTGGTAAGGAGCCCCAGTATGCTTGCCCGAGTTGCCAATATAAAGCCAAACGGAAAAATAGTTTACTCAGTCATCTTCTACGCAAACATGGTGCACTTGTTAGAAGTAAAAAATAAACGATTCATGATATTTTCTTGAATAGTTTGTTATAGTAGGAAAAATATAGTACCAAATTAAATAGTGTTCTTTCATAACTCCACTTCATTCAATTGTTTTCATAGAATGACACAAAATGTTGGCTTTGTGAATATTTAAAACTTTTGGATATGGCAAAACACTCAAAGAAATATCATGGATTGACTTAGAAGTAGAACCTCTTAAAAAGTTGCAAAAGATGTTGTACCATTGTTCGGACAACTTTTGTTATTCTAATTTTGGATTTACTTTGTAATATACAGGGTCCGGCAATGATGCGGTGGTGGAAGATATTTGTAAAAGTATGAAAGTTACATAAAATTTATTTATTTATAAGTTGTAGACACGAAGGTAGTGTACATTACTAAAATACTTTTGATTATAAAAAAGTGTGCTAAACCAAAATTACTTTTTTTTTTAATCAGAACAACCTATATTTGGGTAGCTTAAGAGTTTTACGTTAACCAACATTAACCATTTTGGATGATTTTATGCAAAAAATTCTGAACTTCGTTCGGCTAATGTAGGTAACAAAAACAATTGAAGGAAAGAAAACGTTACCAAAAAATTTAATAAAATCGTTAATATCGCGAAAACATTGAACCCATATGACATTATATTAAAATGATTAGCATTTCAACACAAAACTTTTAAGCTACTCAAATATAGGGTGTTCTATTTAAAAAAAGTAATTTTCTTTCGCCACGTTTTTGAGCCACCCTCTATAATCAAAAGTATTTTACTAATGTGCAACACATTCGTACCTACAACTTTTATATAAGCACATTTTTGTAACTCTCATAGTTTTAGCAACATCTTCCATCCCCGCATGATTACCGAACCTTGTATATGTCGTCATTAAACCTAGAAATAACTTAAAATGTAGTTCTCCATAGTTAAAACTAGTATTTTATAAGTCTTAGTACTACTTTTTTTTACTCATTTCTTGTATCATATAGTTTTTAAGTAATGGTAAGTGAGTGTATTTTCAATTCTTATATTTAGACTTAAATGGATGGCCTGGATGTATCACTACGTAACTCAAATATATGAATTTTCATAAAAAGCAAATTGCTACACCAACATTACTGATAGTAAGCTAAAGAAGTGATTATTTTAAGTTACTTTTTCGACAAGCGAATGTTTGTAAGTACGCCTTGTGTTTAGACAATTATTGTTGTTGGCAGTTTTTTGGTTTTGTCACTTACACAGAACACAATGCTAAAACGAATGGAGGAACTTTTTTAACATCGTATCTCTGCTTGAGGAATAATGCGCTTATTATTATATAATACTTGTATTTCTCAGTTCTTTTACAAATTCTACTATATAGGTACTTATAACAAATTAAAGGTAAATAATTTATTTCCAGTTTTACATTCAAGATGCATTACATAATTATACAAACTGCTGTCTGGAGAATTGATCAAAAGTTCCTCTACATATGCATGTATCATTGGCAATATGCTGTTGATTTCATTTTCATGGTCACCAACACACCATGCTATACTCATATGAAATGAAGGATCCTAAAAAAGGTTTAAAAGATGTGTCTCTTCGACTGCATTAAGTGTGGCATAATTACTAACCTCATAAAAAGCCGGTAGTCGAAATTCTGCTAAGCAAATATTTAAATATTCCACTAGCTTAATCAACGTATCATGGCCACTTTTGATCTCCAACCCTACAAAAGTTCTTGTTCTTTCTTCGTTGCAATACACTTTTAATGAATCAAATACTATAATAAACCTGAAACAAAGTTTTATAGAGCATGTTCCGAAAAAAAACGTTATACAACGCACTTTGTAATTAATGAAACCTTCTCACGTACTGACTGTATAAACGAATCTATCCAATGATGCCTTAATACGACTGTCTTTGTTAAACTTATATGAAAATGATCCACAGCCTGCAATTCAAGGTTTTGCAAACTATTAGCTATTTTTCTTATAATTTGAAGGATAGCGTCAGATGGCTCATCTGCAATAATTAATGAGCAAATTAAGCATATTTACGATCAAAAGCAAATCGATTTTTACATGGTATATATACGAATGTAGCCCAGTTTCCTCGTTCGTGTGGAAATGACCGAATCCTTCCATTGTGCTGCAAGGGATCATCAACAGGCACACTTTGATCTACGCTTATTCTTTGATTAATAACTTCAGGTAGGGGTAGTCTAGAAATAAAATACTACAAGTACGCATATACAATTTACGGAAAATGCATACCTTGTTTGTAACCGTTTATTGGATTCTTGGTTGGACTCTGAATGACATCGTTTCGTAGAAACTCGTCCAATAGGCACTTCGTCGTCTGAAGTATCACTACCGTAATTGCTAAGAAGTGTTAAAGCTCCTCTATACATAGTCTCTGCTTTAAATTCTCTGCATAACCTAATTATCCGTAATGATTTCGATACAATTATAATAACTGCAAAATTCAGCTTGTAGAATTACAAATCAAAATCTTCTAACTTTAAAATTAACCCCACAAAACAGTAACTAATATTAACCCTATTAGTTACAAATTGAAACTGCTTCTAACCTCAAATTTTAATTATAAAATTCCCATTATACCTAATATTCATTCACCGTTTTCCACATTCTCCAAAAACGATAACATCCAGGATCCCATATAGGGCTGACCGTGAGTGTACTATATAGATGATTTTTTAAATTTCGAATTTGAAAACGCAATAGGGGAAAAGTATGGGTATTATAACCAGAAATAACACATATATTTTATTTTATTTTTTCAAGCTTTGTGTCCTCTACAGGAACGCAACATTTGAATTTTGAAGAAAAGTCTTATAAATGTTACAAATAAAAACCTACAGATGAAAGAAAAAAATTTTAATGCCGAAAGGAACAAATTTTGAATCAAAAATATATATTTAATATTTATTTTTGTGTTGGAAGCGTATCGTAAGTTCATGTGAGTTAAATCTCACTTGAATAAATCCATCACGTACCTCTTGACCTATGACACAACTGCAGGTCTCTGTGGTAAGTCTCACACATCGTTCCATAGCTCGTGTGTGACGTAAAAACGAGAATATGAGTCAGAAGTATTAATAGTGTTAACCAGTTCTATATTTTTTTAGATCATCGTTTAAATACCGAGATAGTTTTATTTGTATTTCCAAGTAACGTATCACTGCATTTTTATATCTACTATTTGCTACAGTGCCATCACAACCAACAGCACAGAGATTGCTAAAGGTAATATTATTTTTTGTGTTACATATTGTGAGGGTCGTGTATTCACAAACATTTTATTTAGGTTATTTTATTTTCAGGAAAAACAATAAAAAAAACTCATATTCTTATAACTAGATGTATTTATGTATTGTAGTAGTAAACAATTATAGCTCTTAAATGAAAGCTTTCGTTTGATTTGAATAGGGTGTAATCCGATATCTTTTGCAGCTGTTAGGAATGCAGCGGGACGTAATAAAATATCCCTGCGCATAACATAAAGAGAGCCGAAAAGTGTGTTAAATTTATGACCGGGGGATTAAGCGGATTTGGAAAACAAATAGCCCATACCGCCAACTAATTTAGTTTAAAATTTATTAGGTTGTGATTTCAACCAAAGAAACACGTGGTGAGGGTAGTTTTGAATACACCGTAGGAAACCCCAATTTAAAACTTGATTGAAAAAGGATTAAGCAGTCGTGGGCTTTATAAGGGCAGCTACCAATTAACGCAACGACGCTCTGGCAAAGAAATTTAGATTTGTTGTCATTGGCTGGACACTCCGCAACCCGGAATGGAGGGGTTTTGCTAAGTTGTATAAAACGCATCTGAGTAGGACTGCAAAAAAAGCCGAGTCTGGTGCATTTGGTAATTCTACGCGTAATACGGAGAACTACTGTGGCAGATCACAGCTGTTTAACCCTTACTCCTCTAGGTGCAACATAATCCGACAACGCAAGGCAACTTGTTAGTAAGACTGTCGGGGCACCGACTCTTTGCCTCTCTCTTACTTCTATAGATACAACTAGTGATGTAACAAACGCGTTTTTTTAATTGAATAAAAAACCTTTACAAAAACTACAAAAAACGGTTTTTTTGTTTTTTATTCATTTTTGTAACTGGCGGCACGTTTTGGTAGGTATGGTTGGCAGCAGGTAAACAAACGACAAAATTTAAACTTATTTTGATTTTACATGCCCTTTAAAGTTCAAGAAAACTACAGCACATACTAGACAAATGTTTAATAAACAAAAGTAACATTTTATACCTACTGCCTACTCGTATTACGTATTACTCACAGAACAGCAAAGCGTATGCATGCGTCTATGCGAGCACCCCTGCCCCACCCCCACTGTTGGAAGTTGTTTTAAGCTGGATCTAGCTTTGAAACTGTCGAGCTGATCGACGAATCAAGTTATATTAAATATTAGCGATTCATCAAAGTCATAAGACAGTGACATGGGCGACGTAAACTGCATGGATACTGACTCCGAATCAGTTGAGGAGTCAGCCATGTCTGTTAGCGAGTAATTTCTGCATTATTATAATTTCTACATCCACTTTGGCTATGAAATGTAATACATTATTTTTCTTTAGAAATATTTGTTTTTTTTGTTATTATAAATTCTATAATGCACTTTACCTATGATATGTATTATTTTTATTTAGAAATATCTGTTTTTTGTTTTTCCAAAGAATATTACTTGTTATTCACTACACTTTAATTCTGAAAAAAACCTTTTAAAAAAAACAGACTGCTCGTTTTTTTTGCAAAAAAACCGTTTTTTTTAAACGAACGGTTTTTTTATGGTTACATCACTAGATACAACAAAGTCCGACACCGCAAGGAGACTTGTTAGTAAGACTGTGCACACCGATTCTTTGTCTCTCTTTCTCTTCGCTAGGCGTAACACATTTCGACACCACGAGGGGACTTGTTAGTAAGACTGTGGACGTACCGACTATTTGTCTCATTTTACTTCGCTGGAAATCTATCAAATGGTTCTAGTAGTCGTGGACATAGAAAAGTTCCCAAGCACTTTAAAGCTGATTTTGACTATTTTTACATATTATGAATTTGGCTTGTTCAATACATGTCATTTCTTATAACATTTCCAATTTTTTATGAGAAACATGATAATGCTGTGCGTGCTACTGCAACTTGTTTTTATTTATACACAGGGATATTCTGCAAGAACTTTTATTCGCTCACCACTACAACCTAATCCTGCTGTACTCCCATCGAATTTATTTCGCAGGTTGTTCTTTATATGGTGCTATGAACACATTTTAAGCTTCTATGATTATTATAGAAATTAATAACATTTCATGCATATCATATAATATTTTATAAATATTTAAGGAATGTGCTAGTTTAATTTTGATAAATAGGATAAACCCGCATTGGTTTTCATAATATTTGTGAACCTGTATTAAAAATAGTGTTAGCCTCGATCTAAACAAAATGTAGTCAGAGTAGGCTTGGAAACAATGATAAACAATGAAGCATCGAAGACACACAATTGGGGGGGGGGGGGGGGGAGACCAAGCTGAAAGGTGTTATTTTGGCTTCCCCAATAAATAGTTGTAAAATTGTGAATAAATACCCTTTTCCCAATTAAGTGAGTTTAAAAATTGATTGAATATCCCGTGGGTGTACTGTAGTGGAGTGCACTCATTTCGTAGCACCTCTGCAGAAGGTTGACTTGTATTCCGGTGGCTGTTTTTGGACATCCGAGCAGAGTAATTGAACCCCCTGGAAGCTGGAGGTAGGCAATGACCTTCGTAGAAAACAGTGCAGCCCTAAGTGTGAGCAACGGGGGTAGCTGGAAGCAGTTTGTGGCGTCACAGAGGTTGAGCTACAGGAATCGTTCTGCGGCGGCGCTCAGAGGCTGGCTAACGGACAAGCATCGTGGGACTCGCCAGGAGCACGAGTTGGGCCCTAATTCCGTTCCAAAGCCAACCAAAGGTCAGTAAACTTTACCCTAAAAGACAGAATTTAATGCATTTCGTGGTGGCGTCGGTTTTTATAAGCACTTCTGGCAGAAGCGTCCCTTGAGTGTGTTTTGTGACATTATTTACTTACGGCATTTGTTATCACCTAGGCAACGCTTTAATTACATAATCACAGACAATTGTCGTTTAGTAGCGGATTTGTTTTTGCGATTTGTGAGGTTGGAACGCCATTTTCCCTTTAGTTAAATAATATCTTGCTATTCTGTTTGTTAAATCACCATTACTTATTATACAAATAGTTTCCTTTTACCTTATTAAAAAATAATACAACGATAATTAATTTTGTGACTACGATAGCAGCAGTGGACTGTAATTTTGATTTAGTCGAGAGCTACCAAATTATTTATGGCGAGGGTACGCGCAACAATTAGAAAGTGTATTGCCACCTACCTTTAATTACGGCTGCTTCTCTCGCTTCCCTCCTGCAACCGATGCGAAGCGTTACTTGTAGATGGAATTCTCGAAGATCTTTTGCACATACATTCTTTATTTAGCAGAACAGTTTTGCATACACACGATTAACATTAAGAACACGACAGCGCCGGAAATATTTCACGCGACGCGCCAGAGCTCAGGAACACGCTTACGCTCGCAATTGTTTCGCGCGTCTTTTTCGCTGCCTTCGATATTGGGCAGGCGGCTCACCTTTCCTATCTTAACGCGACCCTCGCTTTTACCAAAAAACTAACTGCAACGCCTGGAGGCCTAAACAGATTTGATGGCAAATGTATTTCTTGTAATTCATTGCTAATCAAAATAATACTTGCCTGCATGTAGAGACCCGACGCATATGAGATAAGATCTCATTTTGAGATTAATAATTTATTTATAATATCCAATACACAACAATTATTCCACAACAATAGTTAGCATTATTGCCCTCTAGTAGACGACTGTTTAATACATATACGGTAAACTTTTCCGAGGCTGAACTCTTCATTATTTGCAATATTTGCTCCTATTAAACGGTTAATAACACTTATTTATGTATAAAAAACTGCATTTTGCTTGTCTAAACAATAAATGACTGATTTTTATTTGCATTTAAACATATTAAATCTTTCATTTCCCAGTCCTAATGTTAATTTTTTAACTTGAACTTTATAACGCCCCGTTTCAATTTCATTTCAAAAGCACGTTAATGCATTTAACACCGACTTACGGACCGCCTTATAGCTACATTTTGTAGCAAGGGAATTCAAGTTAATCGCAGCAGGCGTGTGTGGCGGAGCGATAAACACCTGCACATTTTCGCGTTTGCACTTGTCTCATTTCGATCCGCTTTGGCTGTTAAAACAGTGTAATAGGTGGCTTAGTATTGATTTTTCCTTATATTTAATAGTTACTATATTGCTAGCGCCTATAAGTGGGGAGGTCACAGCGTAAGTGAGACAGACAACCAACTCTTCGATGTATTTGGTGAGCTGTGCGCACGGTCAAGTTTAAAATTCGCTTCTAAAGGCGGAGTTCGAATTCTCAGGTATGCGCACGAGACGCGTAGTACGACGAGTTAGACTATGTCGGCGCCGTAATGTTTTCGCGCGTTCCCAGTTCCTGCTAGCAATATAGTAACTATTAAATATATGGATTTTTCGAGAGGCGTTCTTGTTTTTCAAGCAAGCGAAGCCGCATGTAGCATTGTTCGCGGGCGCGCTTCCAGCGTTGGCTGCGCTTCCGTTCATCGAAATCGCTGCGATGCGTCTTCTAAATTAGGCCGTGAACATCATCGGCCGGCTAGTGTGGGCTAGAATCGGCTAGTATTGGCTCAGAAATCAAGCAGCTATTTGGGCTCTCACGCTTAAATTCAGCATCCCGGAGCTAATGTTTTTGGCTCTTCGTACGTAGCCAGGAATTTTCTTCCTTTTGATGCGCTTTTTTGCGTCGTTCTTGGGATTCTGAGGATCATGCAGTCAAGTCAGCTTTGAATCTTAATAGAGAAATGCAATGAACAGGACTCCCCTGCCGATCGCTGGACTTCATCATTAATTAAACTGTAAGTACATGCCATTATCAGCTCTGTTTTTTATAGACAAAGGCATGATGCCACAAACTTATGTCAGTTCTTACTAAGATCTTAGCAACTCAAACTGAGCATGTCAAATCAATCTTTGGCTCAATTGTTATTACCGCTAAAGTACGAGTATTCGAAATTGCTGAAATAGCGTGTATACTATATCTCAGATAAGCGCCCTTGGCGTTATACGTTTATGTCAATTGCGATTGCACAGGTGTTAGCCTGAAGTTGTAATTTAAGCTATAACTAGCGAGTTCTGAAATACTGCTTCGAATTGAAGTTTTTAAATGTTATTTTGTCCCGATATACAATTACATGTGTGTGCGTTGGGTGACGTCAACATGGACTTATTGTTTTGATTATTAAATATTCTTTTGACTGTTAGGTACTGTTTGTTGTTTGCATTACTACATTTCAATTGAGGTATGCAGCGAAGCTTACAAGGTAGGTGGCCCAATTCATTTATTAATCTACTGTTCAATTGTAAAAGCCCGAAGCATTTCGTAGCCTTATTCTTACACCACGCCATATTCTACCAAAAGTTAAAAGAGCTAGCTGAGGCCTTATCAACCCCTTCGTTTAAGGGTGGTACAACTTCCTCTAAGTCAAATTTTTAGGAAGCGAGAGTTGAACTTGGGAGAGAATTCTATATTGATTTGATGATTGTATGGATTAGATGGAATTCGATAAAAGTGAATAAAAATTATAAAATCTTTTATTTTCACGATCACAAATTTACATCGATTTGAGTATTTTATGAAATTTATAATAAAATATTTATGGTTTTGCTTTCAATTATTCTAACATATTCGCTTAACTTAAAACGAATGATTTGCACATATTTTTTCAATTTAAAATTTATAATAAAATAATAAATACATTAAAATTTCAATTACGACTAGTCTAATACTATTATGATAAAATTATTGATAATAAATTATACAATTACATTAAAAGTCACTTAATTAAAAATATAAGGTTTGTATGCCTATCTTTAAAATATTTAGATCAACATCTATAACATACAATTATTAATCAATTAAAATTAAAAGCAGCAGTCGACACGTTACTTTAAATCATAGCAGAACTGGTAATGGGGAGGATCGGGAGGAATTGGTGGAGGATCCTGAGGAATAGTAACACCTTCAGCATCCAGCAGTCTTAATTTAATTTCCATTGACAACAAAGTGTCTAAATCTTTATCAGTCTCACGACTTTGCATACGTTGCCCCAAGAGTGCGTTGATCCCATCCGTCCAATAAGCTAACGTTAATTCATCTGGTGCGACACAATCTAAAGATTGCAGATCGACTCCTTCCAAAGCTAACGAAAAAGCAAGATGGTGAGACGATTTTCGGCCTCGCATATGTGGGCAATCCCGGCCCACTAATAAAGCACGTATGTCTGATACTGCTAGTTTTGAGCCCAGTTCTTCAATACACGGAGCACTTTTTTCGTCGCAATCTCCATAATGAAGAACTTTATGATTAGGCGACAGCCTCATGTACCAAAACTTGTCTTTGATACGCTGCCCACGTGCTGAGTACTTTGTGAATCGTGTACCTTCAACCAAAAATGCCAGTCGTTGCTGCTTTATCAAAGCCAAAATTTCTGGTGAAATTTGTTCACGTAATTCTACTATTGGCCTTGCATGCGATTCCCATTCTTCTCGCGAGGTACGCTCCTGCTGCCACAGGGCTGTAATTTCACTATAGGTTAACACTTGCAAACGTGCTTTCAGCTGCTCAAGGGACGGAGGGGACACAGCAAGGGCACGAACAATTTGCTCTCTAACAACACTCGCTACCTTTCCGAAATCCTCAGCAGTCGCACGCATTTCCTTCCAGGTTTTATTTAGCAACATAATACATATGTAAAAGCATTCTTCGAATGGATGGTCATGGGTGAAAAAGAGTGGTTGAAACGATTGCCCTTGTTCAGAAGGGGCTTCCCCTATTGCCAGCAATTCACACAAGATCCGAACCAGTTCAACGCTGGCACGGCCAAAGGGACATTCGTGCTCATCAGCTCGACAGCTGTTCTCGAGCACGAGTTTTGTATAGCTGTCAGGATACGTCCGAGCAAAATAGATCATGCAGTCGAGCGCCAGTAAGCCAGGAGGCGTTTCTATGAAATCCAAAGCAGGATTTATGTCGTTTTTGAAACCAAGCTTCTTGTAATCTCGGGTAAAACCACTCGGTCCCCTTGTCCCGCCTGCTCCTTCTCCATCAAAAGCTATGCGACGCAACTCCTTGATTTTTTCGTGCCCATCTTGATCCTGAAAAAAAGCTATTATTATTAACTGCATTTGCGATATACAGGGTGTCAACTTTCAAACTGTAAGCTTTGGTTAAATTACACAAAAGTTGCTTTTTCTGGAGAATTAGTTTAGAGCCGGTCAAAAATTAAAAAAATTCCTAGCTCACTTGATATATTCGAAAAAAAAATTTGTTTTAAATTTAGCTTCTTTTTTACTTCCTTTTACTATAAAGGAAGTATTGGATTCACCCCAAAAATTCGAAATTGAGTTTTCAACGGATCTTCACGTTTTAGAGTCCCCTGATCCCAAAAAACATATTTTTTTTCATTGGTCTGTCTGTGTGTGTGTCTGTGTGTGTGTGTGTGTCTGTCTGTGAACAGAATATCTCAAAAACGAAAAGAGGTATAGCATTGAAACTTCATATATAAGTTTTGTGTACTATGTAGATGAGACAGCAAGCTTTTGAAGAAAATCGCATAACCGGAAGTAGGTGTTTACTCTTGTGATTTTTCAGTTGTTTTCGATTTTTTCAAAAACGGCTCTAACGATTTTTTTTAAATTTTACATTTTTCTTACACTTTTAATGTGTATTGATGTGAGATAGGTGATTTTCCAGTTGAATACTTCTAAAGTGGGTTTCTTTTGTTTTTTTTTTCTATTTTTTTTATTAACTCCTATTTTAAATAAAACACCCGGTATATTATTACATTTTTGAATTCACCTTAAAATTCTAGAGAAAATTTGTCTCTTCAACTAACACTCGATTTTGTACCGTTTTTGTAGAATTTGTAATTTTTGAAAATTTTTAACAAATGGTTAAAAATTAAAAATGAAATTTTTGACTAATTATAAGATCACTGTAAAAGGAAGTTGTGTGAGTGTATCACACCAGATTTTTAGCAATGGATGCCAACCATTGTGCAGAATTTAGTGGTGTTTTCGCGGGTATTTTAATTTTTACACCTTTACATAGTATTGTTATAAACTTTTCAGCAAATTACAAATTCAGTAAAAACAGTAACATGAAACGAATACAACAAATCTTACCTGAGGATCCATCTTAGTCATCATACGTTGTTCAAGAAGTCCTAAAGTGAGCGTCTGAAGAACATACAACTGGTGTGCCATTTCAGCGCCCTCAGCGGCCCCTGTTTGCAATATGTTATTCTGAATAGCAGTCCTCACTTGCTTTGAAGCTAATGTAGAAGCTAAAGTACGACGTTTTGCAAGATCTGCTTTTAGCAGCAATGCGTTAATTAAAGCTACAGCATTTTGTTGTACAACAGGAGCAGCCTGCAGATGTGTGATCAAGGAAGAGACAGGAACTTCCCGCTCCACTTGTCCATAGCCCTCGCTACTGTTTAAAACTACGTTTTCAAGGATCGACAGGGCTGCCTGAGTTACTTGAGATTCTTGAGTTGTGTTCACCAAACCGGCAACGCGACTGATAAAATTCCCCTCTAAAATATCCCACGATACAATTCCATGTTCCATGAGCTCCACAAATGAGAGAAGCGTGTGTGCCAAAATCGTGCCTTTACATTTTCCTCCTTCTATTTGTCGGATGATCAACGCTAAGCCTTGCTTATTTATAAAGTCTAGAGCAAATGTCATGTCTGCACTTAAGGTAGACAGCTTCTGCAAACCCTGTGCTTTTTCATCTG
Source organism: Agriotes lineatus (assembly GCA_940337035.1). Classification (NCBI taxonomy): domain Eukaryota; kingdom Metazoa; phylum Arthropoda; class Insecta; order Coleoptera; family Elateridae; genus Agriotes; species Agriotes lineatus. Next base: position 113,454 of record CALNHX010002786.1, read on the forward strand.
CATTGCCCATGTTGAGTTTGTGTAGAATATCTTGGGCAGTTTTCGAGGGTGAGTATTGAAGGCGCAAGACAGATCCATTTTTAATTTCATTTCGGTTCTTTTCAGTTATGTAGTTTCGGTTGTTGTTTTCGTTGAACTGTAAAGCATACTGATCAGGATCAGTGAGATTCCATCCATTGCAGAGTTCTTGGATGATTCCAGCCAGGGGTTGTTTCTGATTAAATTCGATTAGCTGTGGAACTTGATCGGTCATTTCCACAGCTATTTTAACTATGTTGGCATCCTTCATTCCTGGCATTTTGACTGCTTGGTTTTATTAATTATCGAAACCACATAACTAATTTCTTTTAATTGAGATTAACTACCCTCTGACAGTTTCTTGACACACCCTTTATCTTGATTGCATTGTAACTACGTTAGATTTCGTGAAATTTGGATACAATAAGAATTTGCCTAACAAGTACTTTGTATTGATATACAGTGTCCGCCAAAAAGTCGGCATATTATGGGATTTTTGGTTTTGTTTTTAACTTTAAAAAAAAACGTTTTAAGTCAATAATTTGTGCTTGTTTAAAAACCTATTCACCCCCTATCATATATACCGAGTGATTTCTACTTTTTTTAAAAATAGAGTTGTTCGAAATTGTCAAAATTCAAAAAGTGCTATTTTTCGGAAATTAAGTAAGATTTCAATGAGATTTTTTTAGGGAGTGTTATCTTTAGTTAGCTGAATGACCACAAGGCCAGAAAATATCTATTTTTTTTAACTTTAGCTAAAAATATTTTTTTCAGTTTTTTAAATATTTTTAAAAATTTCACATAGGTACCAAGACTTAAAATTAAAATTAATTTTTTTTATGTGAAAACTTTAAATATTTAAAATTGAAAAAATAATCTTCTTCTTCTTCTTTCATCAGCATTTAATTACTCCAGTGTTGGATATATGCCTCCCCTCGGCGCCTCTACTCAGTTCTATCCGATGTTGTACTCATCCACTGTATCCCTACGATCTTGTCCACGTCGTCTTGCCATCTAGTTCTCGGTCTACCTCTGTTCCTTCTGCCTTCCCGAGGTCTCCACTCGGTCGTCAGCTTAGACCATCGATTGTCGTCTTGTCTCATGACGTGCCCCGCCCAACTCCACTTCAAACTTGCAATGTGTTTCGCCACATCCTCCACTTTGGTACGTTCTCTTATTATTTCATTCCGTACCGGTCCCGCAATCTTATACCTAACATATGGAGCGTCCCATGCCTCGTTGAGCGATCTTTAATTTTTGGACCAAAGTTTCTTTAAGAGGCAATGTCTCGGAACCATAGGTCATTATTGGTAACACGCATTGATTATACAGTCTGTTCTATAAAAAAGGCCCCGCCTTCTAGCTACTTTATTATTTATTTTAGACCCAATAAACCTTATATCAAATCAAATGGCACATAAAAACCTACATTTTAACACAATCAACAAATTTTTATCTTCAATTGTTTCAGAGTGGTGACGTCACGTGCAATTTTTTTAAATGACACTGTATATATTTTTTGACATTTTCTGGTAGAGGTTTTTTTTCTCTTTTCAACAATATAAATATTTCATGCACTTGCATAAAAAAATTTTCGTGAAAAATTACAAAAACTTTTTCACAGTGGGAGGCCATGATACAAAACTGTAAACAAAAGTGTAACTTAGAAAAACAAAACAAATAGTAGCCAAACGCTTTAACTGTCAGATTTCAGAATAATCTAAAGTGTTTATTGTTTTGTTTTTCTGAGTTACACTTTTGTTTATAGTTTTGTATGGTGGCCTCCCACCGATAAAAAAGTTTTTTAATTTTTCTCGAAAATTTTCTTATGTAAGGGCATAAAATATTTATATTGTTGAAAAGAGAAAAAAACCTCTACCAGAAAATGTAAAAAAATATATACAGTGTCATTTAAAAAAATCGCATGTGACGTCACCACTCTGAAACAATTGAAGATAAAATTTTTTTGATAGTGTTAAAATGTAGGTTTTTATGTGCCATTTGATTTGATATAAGGTATATTGGGTCTAAAATAAATAATAAAGTAGCTAGAAGGCGGGGCCTTTTTAATAGAACAGACGGTATACTCTCGTTTTGACGTATTGGGGGTATTTAGTTTTGAACACTTCCTTGCTCAAATTCCCAAAAGCAGCCCAAGCCAGCCGAATTCTTCTGTTGGTCTCAATGACTTGTGTATCTTCTTTGAGAGATATTACTTGTCCCAAATATATATATTGCTCTACCACCTCTATAGGGTGGTGTTTAATTGTTATAGGTCTTACATCCTCACTGTTTGCCATTATTTTTGTTTTTGCAAAGTTCATTCTCAGTCCAACTCTACTTGCGGCTGCCTCGAGTTCCTCCATCATCACTTGTAGCTCCTGCATGTTATTTGTTGTAAGTACAATATCGTCGGCGTATCGGAGATGTGACATGTGTTTCCCATTCACGTTTATGCCTTTGTCCTGCCAGTTTAGACCATTGAATACGTCCTGTAGTAAGTTAGTGAACATTTTAGGGGAGATGGTGTCCCCCTGTCTGATACCTCTATGTATTGATATTGGTTCTGTTCCGTCGTATACCCGAATAACCGTCTTTGCTTCTTCGTATAAGTTGTTAATTAAGTTGATATATCTATAATCTAATCTACAGCATTTTAGTGCATTGATTAGAGCCCACCTCTCGACCGTGTCGAAGGCTTTCTCAAAATCTATAAATGCCATATACAACGGTTGGTTATATTCGTGGCTTTTTTCTGTCACTTGTCTCAATGTATGTATGTGCTCTATAGTACTGTCATCATCATCATCATCAATCAGCTCATCTGCGTCCACTGCTGGACATAAGCCTCCCGTAGTTTAATCCATTCTTGTCGATCCTGTGCTGTGTTCATCCAGTTTGTCCGAATTCTCTTGATATCGTCGGACCATCTTGTTGGTGGTCGTCCACTGCTGCGATATGCGTCTTGGCGCGGTCTCCACTCCAGAGCCTTTTTCGTCCAACGTCCGTCCGTAAGTCTTGCCACGTGGCCCGCCCAGTTCCATTTTAGGGTGGCTATCAGTTCCACAGCATCAGTTACTCCAGAGAAATGTGAGGGAAATATCTGGAGTATAGTACTGTATCCGGTTCTAAATGCAGCTTGTTCGTTCGATTGAAAGGCATCAAGTTTTTGTGCTGTTCTGGTTGTTATAATTTTTGTAAGCCTTGTTCAATATATAATTTTTGTAATTTATTTCAATGCTTTTTATTGGGAATAATCCCGTTATCTCCTTAAATCGGCCGTATATCGGATATCCATAAAATTTAATTGACATCCATTGAACATACTATGGACGTCCATAAATATCTGCAAGGATGTTTTATGGATGTCCATTAAGGATGTTTTGTGGATGTCCAAGGTTGTGACAAATGGACGTTCTATGGATGTCCATGAGATGTCCACAGGACCTAAAATGGATGTCCACTGAACATCCGCAATGTCCAAGAAGGACATCCATTGGATGTTGTATGGATGTCCTGGTGCTATCTGGGAACTTCCTCAATAATTCTTTCTTTATATTCACTACAGTCTTTTCTGACTCTTCTTCTTATTTCCTTGTTTAGGCTTTTCAACTGTTCTTCATTCATGTTTTTCTTATTTTTATTCCTATCATCAATCAGCTTTCGTGTTTCATCTCTCAGTTTTTTGTCTTTATTTGTATTAGGTTTCCCTTTTAGGACGTCTTGTGCCATTTCTCGGGTCGGTTGTGTTATATAGTTATTTAGTTCATCAATATCTATGTCACTCCTATTCCCATTACTGTATCCTTTACTTTCCATCACTTGATCTATCTTCTTCTGGTATATGTATTGATCTAGGTGTTGAAGATCTATTTTACCTTCTAATTGTTTCTTACCTATAAGTTTGAATCTTTCGTTTTTTAAGTTAATTTTAATTCTACTTCTAACTAGTCTATGGTCACTAATGTGTACTTGTTTGATGACGGACACATCTTGGACTGTACGAGGGGCGCTTGTAAGTATAAAATCTATTTCGTTTCGTGATCTTCCATTAGGGTGTCTCCACGTCCATTTTTTTTAATTCTTTTTTGTAGAAGAACGTGTTTATTATTCTCAGTTGGTGTTTTTCAGCAAAGTTGACTAATGTTTGTCCTCGCGTATTTCGTCTACCTATGCCATGTTTTCCCACACAGGTTTCGCCTTATTCTCTCGTACCAATCCTAGCGTTGAAGTCTCCGAGGATCATGGTGAAATATGTTCTTTTACTGTCCATTGCGCTCTCGATATCATCATAGAACTGAGCGATCTCTTCATCTGGGTGTTCGCTGGTGGGTGCATATACTATTATTATTTTGATTTGGTATCTATCTGTTATTCTTAAAATTGCATACATGACCCTGGAGGATATCCCTACAGTCTCTATTATATTGTTTCGCCATTTCTTGTTAACTAGCAGGCCCACACCGTTTAGTGTCTCCTTGTCTTCTCCCTTATAGTAGAACATTTTACCTGATTTCATTTCTAATCGGCTCTCTCTTCTTCTTTTGACTTCACTCAATCCGATTATGTCCCATTTTAATGTCTTTATCTCTTCTTCCAATTGTGTAAGTCTATCTGGTGAGACTAGGGAAGTTGCGTTGTAAGTTGCTATATTCAGTGTAACGTGAGTGTTTTTTCGGGTTCTTGCCGTCCTCTGCCACTTACTTCTGTCTGTAGTCGAATCGTTGCCCCCCCCCCCCCCCCCAGAATCCATGGGGCAGACCGATGCGGTGTGAGATTCTGGATTCAGTGTCCTACTCACCTGGGGTAGTTTAGTTTTATGTTTCGACATATCATATTATTGCTTCAGGGGTGTTAGGATATACAACGCCGCGCTATCCTACTGCGTGTTGGCGAGGGGTAGGTATCGGATGGGGGTCGGGAAATATATGAAATGATGGGAATTAGGTATGGGTCTCTTGTCTCCTCCCTGGTAGGGTATGGGGAGATCAAGAGCTCGCGTTCGCAACCCTGTAGTGGGTCTGCCCTTGCCGGGATCGCTAGGAGTACCCACTCGCTACCCTGAAAAAATAATATAAAATGTTAATTACTGCTTTAGATTTTTTATTATTTGCCGAAAAGTAGTATGTTTGCAAATTTTTATTTCTATGCAAGGAGAAATATTTTTCAATTCTAATTAGTATCTATTTAAATGGTTTCTAGAAACTCTAATCTAGCCCTGTTAGTAAACAGGGGCGGACTGGGGGGGGGGGGCAGGGAGGCAAAGTCCCCCCGGGCCCTCATACCCCACGAATGCGGGCCTCTGCTGGCCCCCAGCTTAAAAATCTAGGTACATACACACTTCAGCAAAATATTGTAAAGAAAATATCTGTATACTGAACCAAGTATTTGAAGTGGTAAAATTAATAGGAGGAATACTAAACATTTATTTGGCTTACTAAGTCGACTAGCGACATTTTTCGGCTAATCTTAAAGTGGATGGATATTTGGTAATACAGTAGCTTATGTTCCCACATCAAAATTAAAAAAAAAAGAAATAAATTGGTCAAACTGGGTTGTGGGCTCAGGAAAAAGCTCTCAAGCGGAGTTTCGCGGGTGATAATTATCTACATTCTGTAGTATTGTTTGCATTAGAGAAAATGATGGAAAGTAAATTTGAATAAAAAAACAAGTTCTGCAGCTGAAGCACATGATTTTTTTTTAAGAATTTGGTCCTACTCGTAGACTACATATATGCCGAGTCTGTAGCACATACAAATTTATTTTTAAAGTACGAATACGTATTATTGCTTAACTGCACACGGGTTTCCTGTGAAAGGGTGCTAAATACATTTAAAATAAGCACATCGCGATTATGGGTAGGTCTTTTTCAAAACTTATTCGAAGCCTTATGGATGCTAATAAAGATGTCCTCGGTCTCTAGATTTTCATTACATTTTGAAAAAAAAAATTAAAAGATCATCCCTATTTTTCGCCAATATTCTAACCTACTAACTTTATATTGAAATGGCAAATACATTTTTACTTGCCTGGTCTAAAAGACGAAGGAAATACTGTAATTGTGAAAAAATAACCTTATAGATTTCTTCAGATCTTCATGTTTCGGGGTCTCTATATGACGAAAAACATGTTTTCTCAATTCCATCTGCCTGTCTGTCAGTACGTCTGTTTATCCGTCTGTCTATCCGCCTGTTGGCGGTATTATTCAAAAATCATTTTTGGCAGAAGACGATATTTTTCATACGAGTTATATGTCTACCGGACTCGAAACCCAATATATTTTCGGTCAAATACGAGGGACGAGGGCCGTTTTTTTTTCAACCTTCAATGGGCCATAACAAAAAGACAAGTTTATATAAAACAATGATTTTATTACTAAAGGTTATCTACACTTATGGTTACTTTTCGACATAATCACCTTGGAGATTGGGGCATTTGTCTTACTTGTGGACAAGCTTTCCAATACCCTCTGCATAAAATGTTGTCGCCAATGAATTAAAATGAGTCTTAACGTTGTCTTAAAGCTCCTCGTTATTTTGGAAGCGCTGCCCTTCTGGCCACTTCTTCAGTTCAGCGAAAACATGCAAGTCACTCGGCGATAGGTCGGGATTGTATGCCGGCCGGGTGATCGAAAATATCCCGAAATTGCTCAAGGAGCCGTAGGGTTACAAAAGCACTGTACTCCCCCCCCCCCCCGGCTCCTTTAGCAAGATATTTTCGATTACGCGGCATACCATCCCGACCTAGCGCGAGTGACTTCCATGTTTTCCCTGAACTGAAGAAGTGACTATAGGAGGGCAGCGCTTCCAAAATAACGAGAAGCTTCAAGACAACGTCAAAACTCATTTTAATACATTGGCGGCAAAATTTTATGCAGATAGTATTGGGAAGTTTGTCCACAGGTACGACAAATGCCTCAATTTCCAAGATGATTATGTTGAAAAGAAAACTTAGGTGTACATAACCTTTAGTAATAAAATCATTGTTTTATATACACTTGTCTTTTTGTTATGGCCCATCGGAAGCTGTAAAAAAACAGTCCTCGTATGTACAGGGTAAGCACCTTAAAAAATAAAATGTTGTCTATTTTTGATTTAACGCAGGAATACATGAAAGAATAATTTGCATATAGCTTACATGTTTACCCTTAATGGAAATGGAACCTAACAGGTTGCGTAAATATCTTAAAATGGATATTTATATGCAGAGATCGATGCATCCTGTATATAGATCCAGAAGCGATCCAACTACTCTACCAGCGTAGTCTATAAGTTAAAGTGGCGGGACTAGCAATATTAGTAGTCGCTTTCCGCCTGACAGAATGCTTGGGAGCGAGCCTGGGAGCCCGAATTTGAATTCCAACTACTGCAATGTGTTTTTATTTGCAAGTAAATGTAACTCACACGAGGGAAGTTCCGTGTAAACCCCTTTACAGATTTGTACTAACTACTCTCTGCATTTTTTCATTAATATTAGCAAGGGCGGATGGGGTGGGGTAAACCGGCCCGGGAAACCATAAACGCCGGCCCGGTCCATTTTTATTAAAAAAATTGTTAGGCACTTTTTACTAAGGGAGCTATAAAAAATAAGTTATTCATATTTTTCAAACGCTTTTAATATTTCTCTAAGTAAAAATACATAATATGTACATGTTAGGATAAATAAAAACTAATGGCAACTAGTTTCTGGTCCTGGTCATTGGTATTGGAGAGAAAAATATTGTGAAACACATCATATTTTCTGAAAAAGCGGGTCTACATATCCACTTATATTTTTGTTTTCATAAACATAGATGTTGTAACGACCTTGGGGTCAGGCGGTTGTCTATATATGACTCAGCGTCTCGTGCGGCGCGTCAGTCAGCGTCCCGTGCGATGCGTGAGTCAGCCTTCCAGATCTTTCCAGAAAGTGTAACGACCTTCCGGCCGGATCGCATCAGAACATTTCAGAACATTCCAGAACGACCTTGCGCGCGAACACGTCAACGTCGCTGGATTAATCGAGCAAGGTCTGGACGTTTCTAGGATGACTTACCCGGCGTGTATATAAATCGGTGCAGTGGGAAAAATCGACAGTTCTCATCCAAACTCGAAGCGCGTAAACTGCAATATAAATGAACCCGTATGTACATAACTCTAGTGAAAGAAATAACCCGTGAATAACAAATAAATATAACCATATAAATCATTAATGTTAAGTCGTGTATAAATAAATAAAGTATATCTGTTGTTAGAAATAGTCCTGTTAGTTTATAAATAATGTGTGTTCCGCGTTTAATAGTTGCGTTGTAAATAGTTAAGGTAAATAGTTGTAAATAAATGTTTAATACAAGAAGCGTCGTATAATTTTTAAATAGCCCAGAAAGTAAAAACATAACAATATTAATATGTCGGTGCTTAATATAAAAGCGAGCTTTTAAACAAATCGCTTTCTTCGGCCAAAACATTGATTACTTCCTCATTATTTATTTTGTGTAAGACTGGAACCTCAATATTCATAAGCATGAATGTTATGCTACTAATATTATTTCGGTTAAATCCGTGATTTTTTTTGTGTGCTGGGTTTTTTTATATTTTTTTTCAGAGGTCATAGCGATGGGCCGGCCCCCGTTCTGGCCGAATCCAGCGGCCCTTCGGGAAATTTCCCAAAATCCAGACTGGCCCATCCGCCCCTGAATATTAGGTAAGTATCCAAGTTTTTACGAACGGGCAGAGGCCTTTTAAGGCTGAAGTCCTCCCGGGTCTTTTCCTTGCCAGTCCGCCCCTGTTAGTAAATTACTGTTACAAAAATCCTGTAAAGGTTCTTTTATTTCCTCTTGACTTGTTAAACGGTCATTACTGTCGTAAAGTGTTACTGTCGTGTGAACTGACCGGTAAATGGGTCTTTACAGGCCAGGTGCCTGTAAAATGCTGCCATCGCGACTATACAAGCACCTTGTTTTCTAATAATCACATCCGTCATTAATCACTAATATTAGTTTTTAGGAAGTTCCCCAAGTGGAAATAAAACGTTGTACGCGGCTGGCTTGCAATTTGCAATATTGGGGCTCACCGGATTACAGGGCTCGCTCCTACGTCGCTCTCCCTGCAAATTATCCTGCTCGCCCATAAACGCTAATTTACTAAGAGATTTTTTAGAACATGTAAATTGGGTAAAGAAAAATCTCCTCATTTAGACAATTGTAAAAGAACATTTACAGGGTTTTTGTAACAGTACTTCATTAACAGGGTTACATTAGAGTTTCTAGAAGCCATTTAAATAGATATCAATTAGAATTAAAAAATATTTTTCCTAAAAAGCACCTTGCATAAAAAACGTAAAAATGTTGCAAACATACTACTTTTCGGTAACTAATAAAAAATCTAAAGAACTAATTAACATTATATATTATTTTTTCCAATTATAAATCTAAAGTCTTCACATAAAAGAATTTGAATTTTAATCTGAAGTCTTGGTATGTGAAATTTTGAAAAATATTTAAAAAATTGAAAAATTAATTTTTAGCTAAAGTTAAAAAAGTAAGTGTTTTATGACCTTGAGATTGTTTAGTTAGCTAAAGATAACACACTCTAAAAAAATCTCATTGAAATCTTACCGAATTTCCGAAAAAAAATCACCTTTAGGATTTTGACAGTTTCGAAAAATTCCATTTTCTAAATAAGTAAAAATCACTCGGTATTTATGATAGGGGCTGAAGAGGTTTTTAAACAAGCACAACTTATTGCTAAATTGCCACTTTTTTTGCACGCGTGCGAAAGTTTGAGCCGAAGGCGAATTCTTTAAATCTCACAAGTGCAAAAAAGAAGCTTTAGATATGAGTTGTATACATACTTTTTTGGCTACCACATATTTACGCTAAAAGAGATTACAAAACGTCAACGTTATTTTAGATTGAAAACTCATTATTAGTTATTTGTACAACTAGTTTTGAAAGTCATACTTTTTTTCATGAATTTGCAGTTTGAATCTCACCAAATCAATCTCTTGTAACATGAAATTTAGTCGAAAAGGACGTCGCAATTTACAACTGTCAAATTGACAATTCACAATTTCAATAAAATAGTTAAAAAAAGTGTACTTTTTTAACGATTTTGCGTTAAAAAAGTGATATTTTCTTCACGATTTTTCGTTTAAAAAAGACGACTTTCGTGATGACTATGCAAAAAAGATGATCTTAGGTATGCTTTCATTGTTTTACTCACCACATTTAAGTAACAGTTTTGACAGAAGTGTGCAATAAAGTGACAGATGCGTGCAATAATATTTTTATCTTACAGTAGCAGCTATTACCATACATTATACAACTGTTTTCAGTGACTAAAACGAAGTTTTATTCACTAGTGAGTATAATGTATTTTATACTCACTAGTGAATAAAACTTCATTTTAGTCACTGAAAAAGGTTGTATAATGTCATGGCAATAGGTGCTACTGTAACTATATATTATCTGTTTTGCGACATATTCTGACTGCGCAAACTATTGTAACGATTCGGCTGACGGTTATTTGCCCCGATGCCTCGATTATACTAGAAATTCCAGAGACGGCTGCCGGCGCGTGAATCATAGGCCACCGACGGGCGGCCTTGAACGCAGGTGTACGCGAATGACTCATTTTCCAGTCGATGCTAGAGCGGCCCTGACGCGACACGTCACCGTTTCCGAGATTAACTGGAGGCTTCTGGAAGAATTTACTGGCGCGATATATAAGCTGGCGGAGTTCACCCGCAAGGCAGTTCTGAAATAATTCTGCGGCAGTTCGAACTCACGTCGAGGCTTGTTAGAAGCCCCCATATAAATAAAACGCGTGAACATAAATAATAGAAATAAACAACCATATATAATCATTAGTGTTTAAGAGTGATATAAATAAATAAATGTATTGATAGTTCGTTAGTGCTTGTATTAATTTGTAATCTGCTTGATAATTCTCGTGTGCTTGCAAATAACAATAATCGTAATAATTCATTGTTGTAAATAAATATTTGAACCCATGTTTATCGTATATTATTAAATAGCCCGAACGTTAAGAACTTAACAGTGGTGTCGGTGTGGGGTTTTGTACCGGGGGCTATAAGAAAATTATTGAACAAACATTAAATAAATAAATTGTTAACAAGTGCCGATAAAACGACGGTCAGATAAATAAATTTAAGTGTATAGTGTGGATGCCTTTGACGAGATCTCAAAGCAGCAAAATGGAAGCCCAATTAAGCCAACTTTTGCAACTGATGCAAGTTAGCCAGGACAAGGCGGAAAAAGCACAGGAGGAACTTAAGAAAGAGATCCAAGTTGGCCAGGAAGAATTGAAAGACCTTAAGAAAGAGTTGAAAGTTGGACAAGATAAGGCAGAGGAAGCCGCGAAAGCACTTAAGGAATGGCTGAAGGCCGAGCAAGAGAAGGCAGTCCAAAAACTTAAGGAATGGAAAGCCGGCCGAAAGAAGGCAGAAAAACTTGAGGAAAAATTGAAAGCCACTCAAGAAAACCTCAAGGATGAGCTTAGGGAAGAATTGAGATCCGGTCGAAAGAAGGCAGAAAAAGCACAAGAGGATCTTAGGGAACAGCTGGAAGCCGGGCAGAAAGCACGAGAAGAGCTGAAGGTCGAGCAGGAAGAGCTGGAAACCGCAGAAGAGAAAGTAGTCCAAAAGCTTGATGGGAAAATAAATGGAAGAGTTCGGTCTCTGTTGTTGGACCTGAGACGCGGCGAGTTGCACGTGGGTGGGGAGGAGCTTTCCCGACACTCAGGAGGAGAGATCGCGGCACAAGTGGTATGGGCGGAAGATGTTATTCTGCAGGGACGAACCGAGAGGGTCGTGGATGCATACCTGGATGGCGATCTCCGGAGCAACGTGGTGCGCGTGGTTGAGCCCGATTATGCTGACAGTGCGGACGAGTGCATCCTGGGAATGGATGTTGTGGATAAGTGTGAGTGCGCTTTGGACCTGAGACGCGGCGAGTTGCACGTGGGTGGGGAGGATCTTTCCCGACACCCAAGAGGGGAGATCGCGGCACAAGTGGTATGGGCGGAAGATGTTACTCTGCAAGGACGAGCCGAGAGGGTTGTGGATGCATACCTGGATGGCGATCTCCGGGGCAACGTGGTGCGCGTGGTCGAGCCTGATGGTGGCAAGAAGTTCACTCATGGTATCCTGGTAGGGAAGACGTTGATGAAGACTGGGCTTGGGGTCCCAGTAAGGATGATGAACGTCAGCAGGGAACTGGCAACCGTCAAGAGGAACCCAATACTGGGAGGGGGCATGAGCCAACGAAAACGGAAGAAGATAGAAGATTTGGTGGCCCGGTACCAAGACATCGTCGAGTGCGGAGATCATCCCAGCGGCCGTACTGATGTAGGAAAACATAAATCAGTTGAGTTTGGCAAAAGAGTCTTGCTGAGGACCGACCATCCTGCTCTGAGATGGCTGCTGCAGTGCAAGAACCCTGAAGGGCAGGTGGCTGAGTGGATCGAGCGCCTAGAAGAGTTCGACTTGGGAATAAATTATCGACCTGGCACAGTCCACCGCAACGCCGATGCGTTATCCAAGAGGCCTTGCCCTGCGGACTGCGGCCACTGTTCGAGATTGGAGAGTCGTGCGGTACCCATTAATCGTACCACTGTGGTCGACGACTCGTGGGAGCCAGACGAGTTACAGAGTAGCCAGGAGAATGACCCCGACTTAGGCGCGGTTATAGCCTGGAAGCAAGATGGCCGTCGACCTACCTGGCAGGAGGTCCCCGCCACCAACGCAACAGTGGAGACTTATTGGGCGCAATGGGACTCCTTGCAGCTGGACAAAAACGTCCTGACCAGAATCTTGGAAGATGAGGACAGTAGGGCAACGAGATCACGATCGATGGTTCCAAGAAGTAGAGTGGCCGAGGTTCTGCGCTACCTGCATGATTGCTCCTCTGGAGGACACTTCAGATTGAAGAAGACGTTGCAGAAGGTCCAAGAAAGGTTCTACGGGGCGAGCTGCAAAGGTGACGTCCGAGAGTGGTGCCGGAGGTGCGAAGCATGCGCTACGGGAAACGGACATGTTGAAAGACGTAGATCTCCGAGGTGGCAGTACAACGTCGGTGGTCCGTTCGAGGGTATAGCCATTGACATCGCCGGACCATGCCCCGAAACCGAAGCGGGAAATAAATACATCTTGGTGTGCATGGGCCACTTCACCAAATGGCCCGAAGCGTACGCCGTTCCGAAGAAAGAGACCGGTACTGTCGCTGATGTTCTGGTGAAGGAGTGCTTCAGCCGTTTTGGAGTCCCCCTGGAGTTACATTCCGACCAGGGCCGGAATTTCGAGTTTGGACCGTTCCAGAACGTCTGTAAGCTACTGGGGATACGCAAGACCCGGACCACTGCCCTCCATACTCAATCGGACGGCATGGTGGAAAGGATGAACGGAACCATGGAGAAGCATCTGTCCAAGGGCGTTTCCGAGTATCCGCGTGACTGGGGCCAGTACATGCACCTTTTCCTGATGGCCTACCGATCGGCAGTACAAGAGACAACCGGCGTCCAGATCGAGGTGTGCTGTTGCGAAGCCTGGAGACCACGGTGGGCTGCTGCTTCTTCAGCCAGTCCATGTGCAAGAAGGGCACCGCCTGCAGGTACCGCCATCGGACCCCCACAAGAGCGAGAAGACAGGCACCCGACGCAACTCGTTCTGGGACAGAACGATCTAAGGCGGGGGCAGTGTAACGATAGAAGTGCGTAAAGCTACTCTTTAGACACGAGTGGGGTAGAGTTAAAACGCGAGTGAGCGAGCGTTTTAATCCCCGCGAGTGACTAAAGATGCTTTACGCATCATGTGTATCGTGCAATATTTTATCTACGATAGAATCTAGAAAACCCGGTGAATATAAAAAAAATAATATAAATTAGGATTACCAGCAACCGGTCGTAATTTTGCGTGTTTTAAAAATTTTAAAACACGTTGCTACTGACAACGTGCTTAATGAAATCTTTTAAACGCGACGTAAACTAATGAAAACATGTTATTAAACAGTCGTTTTACAAACTTAAAACTGCCAACTAAATGACAATTTTACACACTGTCGTAGATAAAATCCATTAGGGTACTATTCCGTTAGTCCGCTAAAATAGAATTTTGCAGACTCAAACGAGCCTGTTAAAGTGCAGGGAAGCGTTTACCAAAAAAGTATTTTTGTACTCATGACTTCAAAATTCTTATTTCCCGGTCATTTCCGATGCGCCAAAAGTTACCTTTCCCGCACTGCGGTGTTTTTTACTTTCCAACAAAAACTAGGGCAATTGTGAGACAAGGATAGATATAAAAAAAATCACTAATGGTGGTACCTTACACTTTAGTGTGTTGATTTACGACAAAAGTTAACATGTGCGTAAGGTATGTATAAAAGTTTAGTGATTTGTGCTGTCAACTCAGTAAAGTAGTAAAACACGAAATAATAATTTTTTTTTTATTTTTTAGAATATTTTCAATTATTCGTTACAAAAAACATTGTACCTAACTCTTTCGGGAAGAATTTTGCCGAATTCGCACATGCAAACAAAGTGCTCGTTCGGGAAAATTACCTTCCCGAAGTTGTTAGGTAAATAACTATTATAGTCAGCACGCTATTTTTGTAACACTTTGTGATTAAATAAAATAATAATAGTAGATTATATTATAAGCCAGAGAAATGCATCATTATTTGCGAGTGAGAATTTTGAATCGCGAGTGCCCCAGCACGAACGGTACAATTTCTCACGAGCTTATAACGGCATTTCGCTCACGTGTGATATACGACGTTTTATCTTACAGTAGCAATTCTTGTGCCTAAACAGTTTTCGTAGTCAGAATATGCCGCGAAATAAATTTATAATTAGTCGCCTATGATTTGTAGATATGTGATATACGTTTAACAGTAGTGAAGTGTATTGGCAGTACTGAAGTGTATTGTCAGTCTATGTCAAATTCGAGGTTCGTAGGTTAGGTTTTGTTTGTTATTTGCATATACAGTGTGTCCAAGATAAGGAGGGCCAGTATGGGGATCTCGGTAATGGTAAGAGATACAAATTTGGTTAAATGGGAAGAAAGTTGCGCAATTAAAGGACTAACAAAATGACGTCTAGAAATCCTTGATATGATTTTTCGTTTTTGAATTATTTCAAAAAAACCGAATTTTTGGATTTTCTTTTTTATTTTTTTCTGGCGTTAATATTAAAGTTAGAGCGAAACTGATTAAACTTCTTTATAGCAACTTTTAGTGGACTTAATGATTACGTTTCAATTTTTTTATCCCACGTTTCGTCTTCGAGAAACCATCATCAACTTCATTTTTTTAAATACGGTCCTGGTTTTTTGATGCCAAATTTGCAAAGCCCTTTTTATTCTAAATTCAACAATGTGCCACATATTATGGTTTAATTACGTTTCGAGCTTTTTTCTGATCATTATCAGTAAATTTTTTAGATACGGCCCTGCATTTCTCATAATTTTGTAAAAATAAGTTCATACAGTAAGTTAGGCCTTTTTACATGCCGTTAAAATATTAAAATGCACATCATAATGTCATAATTCTGATACATTAATTTAATAAGCAACCAATAACTATTAACAATAAATAACAAATAAATGAACAAAAGATAGGCAGAAAGAATGAGAAAACGAGCCTTGAAACAATGTAATAGGTATTTAACGTTTTGAAAAAGAAGAAGAACTTAAAAGATTGGTTCTTGAAGCCTTTCAAAGTAGATATAACGTCAGTACTGCTGAATAATGTTTTAGATTCTACAGTTAGATGTTATTTATGCATAGAGAATGACGGCAACCTTTTTGAATACTTTCTGTAAATTTAATACCTATTAAATGGTTTCGATGTTCGTTTTGTTATTCTTTCTGTCTATCTTTTGTTCATTTCTTTTTTGTTTATTGTTAATAGTTATTGGTTGGTTATTAAATTAATGTATCAGAATTATGACATTATGATGTGCATTTTAATATTTTAACGGCATGTAAAAAGGCCTAACTTACTGTATGAACTTTATTTTTACAAAATTATGAGAAATGCAGGTCCGTATCTAAACAATTTACTGATAATGATCAGAAAAAAGCTCGAAACGTAATTAAACCATAATACATGGCACATTGTTGAATTTAGAATAAAAAGGGCTTCACAAATTTGGCATCAAAAAACCAGGACCGTATTTAAAAAAATGAAGTTGATGATGGTTTCTCGAAGACGAAACGTGGGATAAAAAAATTGATAACGTAATCATTAAGTCCACTAAAAGTTGCTATAAAGAAGTTTAATCAGTTTCGCTCTAACTTTAATATTAACGCCAGAAAAAAATTTAAAAAAAATCCAAAAATTCGGTTTTTTTGAGATAATTTAAAATCGAAAAATCATATCAAGAATTTCTAAACTTCATTTTTTTAGTCCTTGAATTGCGCAACTTTCTTTCCATTTAACCAAATTTGTATCTCTTACCATTACCGAGATCCCCATACTGGCCCTCCTTATCTTGGACACACTGTATATAATACACATATATTGCTGGTAGGGCATGGAAACTTCAGAAAACATTACGGCGCCGACATAGTATCACTTGGAGTATAACGCGTCTTGTGCGCATGCGTGGGAATTCGAACTCCGCCTTTAGAAGCGAATTTTAAACTTGAACACTTCCCCATTGGGCGGACGACGCCGCCGCGCTTGCGCACAGCTCACCGTATACATGTAGGAGTTGGTTGTGTGTCTCACTTCATCGGTGAGTTTCCCACTCATAGCCGCTAGCAATATACCGGGTGACTATAAATGATTGAATTTTTTTTTCTTAGGTTGGCACTGTTTATGTTGGTGGCACTGTAAGTCTATGTCAAATTCAATGTTCGCAGGTTAGGTTTTGCGTCATTCTATGTCAAAACTGACGAAAAACCTAACCTGCTAACCTCACATTTGACATAGACTTACAGTTCCACCAACATAAACAGTGCCAACCTAAGAAAAAAAATGTCAATCATTTATAGTCACTCGGTAGTAAGTATTAGATATATGGTTATTTGACACAGACTGACGCAAAACTTAACCTGAAAATTACGAATTTGACATAGCTTGACAGTGCTACCAACAATGCAGTAGTATAAATAATGAAAACTCACTTGTGAATAAAACTTCATTTTAGTCACTAAAAACAGTCGTATAATGTATGGTAATAGGCGCTACTACTGTAAGGTAACAGCTATTTGCACAATAAGTTGGGAAAAGTGATGTTTTTCCGTTTTAGACGTGAGATTTTTTTTCGAGGCGTTAGCCGAGAAAAAAAACGTCATAAACGGAAAAACATCACTTTTCCCAACGCATTGTACACAAGATTTTGTTAAATCCGGTAAAAAATACTCATTATTTAATTATCTTATAACATAAAATCGTTGCTCTCTTTCTTTCTGCCTTTCTTTTTGCCTTTCTTTCTATGTTTGTTCGCTATCTCCTCCGAAGATACATAATATGTTACAGTAAAAGCTGGAACTTCAGTTAATGCTAACATTTACTGGCAGAAGCTAACAATTACTAGTTGCAGTAGTGATTGTTGTTTTCGTTGCAATTCTTGTTGAATTTTACTAGTTAATGCTAGCAATTACTAGAAAAAGCAACATTCACTGGTATGTGGCAGTAAAAGTAATAAATTAGGTTCAAAATAAAAGTGCTTATAAAGAAAAATGAACTATTAGAACTAATATATAATGTGTAATAATAAACTAGGTACTCTCTGAGTAGAACCAAGTAAATGGAATCTTACTTGTTACACACGGTAGTGAAGCGTGGCATTTCGATGTGCATAAAATGTTCTTTTTTTACAAAAACATTTATTTGATTGGCATTTAGTTTTGCGTTGACATTTTAAAAAACCTTGCCCTGTACCCGTGGACTGCAAATTATCAACTGTTCGTAGGCGTATTTCCTTTTCTGGAACATCTTCTTTTGAAAAAATAGCTTCGGGACCGCAACTAAACTGTATAGTTAGACATTTCCTGGGTAGGACTAGTAAATGCTAACAATTACTAGTGAATGTCAATCATGAATTTTATTTGCCAGCTTTTACTAAAATATTAGTAAATGTCAACTTTCACTAGGAATTGCTAACATTTACTAATTTCTGCATTTACTGTAACATATATAAAAAATAAAGTTTGCATTGATTCTTTTTTGTCTTATTTTTCCATTCTAGTTTGGAAAAATTCAACTTTTCCGCATCCAATTGAGTATTGAAAAATCGAAGAATTCCTAACCGGATTTAACAAAATTATGTTTAAATCAGTTTAAAATATAAGTAACGTTATGGCAATTATAGACAAATAACTAATGAAAATTAGATGTAATGAGAATTGTCAACCAAAATAGTAAAATACAAGTTGGTCTTACAGGAATACCTGACAGTGACAGATGTAATGTTGTAAACATTTAAAAATTCTAAAAGGCTGGAAAGGTTTACAATTACATATTTATTATGTTGTCGAACATAAAAAACATAGGACGCCTTGTAAGTGTAAAATTATAGTTTAAAATGAAACACTTTCTGGTACTTACAAATATTGGTTACATAATATTTTGTACCTAACCTAGTGGCAGAAGGGACTAGTTCGATCCTTGCAAACCTCTTCGGCTGTGCAACATGACGCCCTATTCGTCCATCGAGACACACCTGAGGATAACACAGATATCGTGTTTGAGTTTACGGATGAAAACAAGAAGGTAATGTGATGCATTTCTACCTATTTATTTTTGTTATAAATACGTTCTGATTTAAAGCGAGCCGATGCAATTCTGGCGATTTACCCAGAGGGGCATAAAAGAGCTGCCATGATCCCGTTGCTCGACTTGGCCCAGCGACAACACGGTTGGCTACCAATTTCCGCAATGCATAAGGTAGCAGAAATCTTGGATTTACCAAAAATGAGAGTTTACGAAGTTGCTACATTTTACACCATGTTCATTAGGTAGTAATTGAAAGGTTTGCCTTTAATTATAGCCACTACTGTGTCGTTATTTTAGAAAACCAATTGGTAAATACCACCTGCAGGTGTGCACGACTACTCCCTGTTGGTTACGTGGATCCGATGAAATTTTAGATACTATAAAATGTAAACTCAATATAGATGTAGGAGGGACTACAAATGATAAACTGTTCAGTTTGTCAGAGGTAGAGTGCTTAGGAGCGTGTGTAAATGCTCCAATGGTACAAATCAATGATGATTATTATGTAAGTATAAAATACATATGTAAAATATATTTTATTTAATAAAAATTTTAAATTATACAGGAAGATTTAACCGCTAAGGATACTGAAGAAATCTTGGCTGATCTGAAAGCTGGGAGAAGACCAAGGGCTGGTCCAAGGTATTACGTTTTATTTGAATTTGTTGCATCTTCTGTTAATTATTGTTTAATTTTAGAAATGGAAGATTTGCAGCAGAACCCATTGGAGAACCCACGTCCCTAAAATCAGATCCACCAGGTCCTGGTTTCTGTGTACGTTCCGACTTGTAAATAAATGTGTATAGGATTTATTTAAACTTAATAAAAATTTAAGTATCTATTTAACACTTGGCTAAATGATTTTTTAATCCTTGATATTTTGGATTACCTTAACATATTTTCCTCTTGGTTCTTTCATAGCGGTATCCACGCCATGTGCACATAAAAAATTTAGCTCTGCAAGATACCTGGTCATGCAAAGATTAATTTATCGTAACCACCTCTACCCAATATCAACACTATGGTCGACATCTGCAGCTTGTGGCAAAGAGAGCAGCTAAAATACGATGTAATAATTACAGCAAGATTTACTATGGAATTATCGCAGTTTGAAATATCTCTGAATAGTAAAAAACCTTGGTGTTGCAAATTCTGCATTAATAATGAACCAACACTCATCAATTATGGATAAACTAAACTGCGTTTTATCTGAATTGGCACGTATTACTACGTCTGTTATTCTTGTCACACCAAGATTGATGAGACCGACGATCTGTTAAGGGTTCAACAGTCTCTTATAACGGAGTGTTTTAAAAAATTGAAGGCTTGGAAAGCAAAAATGGCACCTTGGAATAAGAAAACACATTATTATGGAGTCGTATCAACGATCTGGAGCAGTAAACTGACTTGAAATGTATGGTGTTCTTAAGACGAAGAGTGAAAACGCATTTACAGTGATGAAGTCAGTGGGCAATGCAGTTGGATTTAACTAGGAAAGTAGTATGGTTGATACGGTACACCGATTAGGTAATGCCGATGGATGTTCTGAACGGCCGAAAGAAATCATATCAAATTTGTACGTAGAACAGACAAGGATGAATTGTTGTGATGTAGGAAGATTAAGCGGAATCTTAAGGTTAGTGATTTGTTATTTACAGAGCTACTAGGACAATGAATGAAACAGGTACGTGTTTTCTAAAGCATGCGAATACAAACGTCAATTTAAGATTAAGTTACAGCGCTGAGTAGCAGCCACCATTAGGTATTGTTCTGTGACCAGAATCTTATGGGGTCGACCCATCTATAACTCTTACATCATGCATCTATGCAATTGAAAAAAGAAAGATATTTGTGTCCGGACCCTGTTAAATGACAGATATGTTAGATTAACATCAAGGCACCCTAGAGAGGTTCATTAACTCTTGTTTTTGTTTTAACCTTACTCAGATAAGTCAGTCTCTTTTTGAAACACCGTGTATATAGACGCTACATCTGTTTTGCTGATTGCAGTTTTTGATTTGATGCGATTTTTGCGAAAACAAAAAACGAAATGATAGCAATAATGTATTTATTATAAACATTTATTTTATTCCGATGTCGCAATAAATATTTATATCGACTTGAAATATAGCAAACTGGGGTTGCCGGCCACTGGGAATTTCACGACGCCAAGGTTTTGACTTGTTCTGAGGTTTTGACAGTTGTGTACGTACGCCGTGTATAGCATTCCGCGTCGTTGTCAGCGCTTTCGCTCCAAACAAATTTAGCCGACCAAGCTGCCCACCAGCAGGCTTGATTCGTAGTGTGCGTGCCAGACGTTCCATGAGAAAAATTAACATGAAGCGGAAAGGGCGCAAGGAAAAAGTTGAGCAGCAGAACGACGACGAACAAAACGGCGTAGAAGAAAAATCGAGTGACCTAAAAAATTCAAGCGAAGAGGAGGCAAAGAACTCCGAAGAGGACGCGGAGCCGGAACCCGAGGCGAAGCGGCGGAAGTCGGACAAACGCAAGAGCGCGGCCAGCAACAAGAAAACTGCTAAAAAGGAAGAAGAGGAAGCCCCCGAAGAAGAGGCGCAATACGAGGTAAATTGCTGTGCTTGTTTACAAAATGGACAGTGTATACATGGTTTCAGATCGTATCAGTTGGGTTGTTGATGTAAATAAATGACTAACCGGTTCAGGCTTTTATCAGAACAATAATTGTGGAAGTAGAAATATAATAAGTGTTTAGTTAATATTGAAATACAATATGACCAACATTATTTACCTTGTTTTAAACATATTACTAAATTTTAAAATTGTCAAATTGATATGACATTTCTCAAACATCAGTAATCCTGCATTTTAGGCACCTATTTATGCGCAATTCCGAAATTGTTGGCGGCAAATCAACGAAATTGGTGTTTGTTGCCACGTTTTGTGGGTAAACAAACAACAATGTTCCTTGATTATCATATGAGACCGTTCACACTAAACCCGGATAAGCGCCAATTGATGCAGGTAACTAACCTGCGCTCAGATTTTTTCTATTCTTTGTGAACTTTCGGCGCGATAAATATTGTTTTGTACTTTTTTCGCCTATGTAAGACCAAAGAAGTATTATAATCGTGAAAAATTACCTTCCGAGATTTCTTCAGATCTTCACATACAGGGTTCTTAGGTGACGAAAAACATGTTTTATCAAATCCATCTATTTGTCCGTCCGTCTGTGCCTGTTGGCAGTATAACTCAAAAACTTTGTTGGAGGAAGACGATATTTTCATGTCTATTAAACGGCTCGAAACCGAATATACTTCCGGTACTGGGTCAATCCATATGAAGTGATCCAACTAAAATATTTTTGGCGAGGGGCTAGTTACTTGTGATTTTTTAGGATAGAAAATCTCCATTTGTGGAGATTTTCTTGCAGGGTTTGAAAAAACCCGGGTTTTTTTTTCAGAAAAACCCGACCCACTGGGTAGTGATTAGGGTTTCCAGTCCCGGGATCTGGTCCCGGGACAGTCCCGGGATTCTACCGCGAAAACCGAGTCCCGGGACCACAGCCAGCCCAGGCAAAGTCCCGGGACCATGTCAACATGCGTGCGTATACTCGATATCAGAGAATTAGGACGGGTATTCACCGGCGTGCGGCGTATTACTCATGCCTCTTGCACATTCTTCATTATTTGCGTTTTGCCTAGGCAGGAGAGTTATTGTTTTCGCTAGGTTAGAATTAAACCTGTGTGTTGTTGCAGCCACATTTGCATATCTTCTTCTATTTATGTATTTGTCTGTTTCTGTTGTTGGATTTAGACATATTTTACGCGTAGTCGTGTGCGTACGTAGTAACAGTAACGTAACTAAATTTGTAGACTTTTAAGATTATGTCCGAAGAAGCTGAAAATGTATATTTTTGGGTTTTAAATGTGTTCGTTATTTGTCTGCTAAAGCGTTACAATTAGAATGAATTCCTATTCGCAACTTACCTTCATTCTACATTAAAAAAAATAACGATTTGAAGTCAATATGGCAACAATTTTATATATTGAAGATAAACAATTGACGAAAGGATTACACAAGCACTTTGCAGTTCAAACAAAAGCAAAAGATGAAGAGCGACATACATTTTTAGTACTAGAAGAAAGCAATGAAGTTATAGACGAGCCCCAACGCAGATTATCAGCACAGAAATACTTAATTTAGCTTACAACACTTGTTTTTCTTTGGAAATTGCATTCGGAAATTTCACCTGAACACTATTTCCCTTTCGGGATCTTCGGGACTAGTCCCGGGACTTGAAATTTAGCTCGCAAGTCCCGGAAACACTTTTGGTCCCGGGACTTGGAAACCCTAGTAGTGATGTGGGTCGGGTAAATATCCAGTGGGTAGGGTATTCATAAATGGGTATTTACCCCTGCCTCGGGCCTCGGGTAACTACCTAAAAACTGGGTATTTATCAAATTTGTAATATTTAGAAAACTAGGCTAACTTTTACTCACATAATAATGTTATCTTAATAAATAAATTACGTACACCGTGAGTACTAAAAATTGGGGAAAGAGCGGGAAATTTTGAATTAAATCTATATCAAATTCGAGGTCAGGAGGTTAGTTTTTGCGTCAGTCTGTGTCAAAACTGACGCAAAAACTAACCTGCTAACCACGCATTTGACATAGATTTACAGTGCCACCAGTGACATGTACTTCCGGTACTGGGTCAATCCATATGAAGTGATCCAACTAAAATATTTTTGGCGAGGGGGTAGTCCCTTACGATTTTTTAGGATAGAAAATCTTCGTTTGTGGTGATTTTCTTGCAGGGTTTGAAAAAACCCGGGTTTTTTTCAGAAAAACCCAACCCACTGTGTAGTGATGTGGGTCGGGTAAATATCCAGTGGGTAGGGTATAAGCCGTTCACGATCTTTTTGGGTCAGGTAAGGCTATGACCATCTAGTAATTTTGTTGGCAGAACTTCTGTTGCAACAAAACTCCCTCATGGAAATTGACACTTTTTGTGTTAGGTTAGGTTGTTTTCAGTTTAAGGTTATATTTTCTGAATAGGTACATTGTTGCCGGATATTCTCTAGTCTCCACATCGACTCGCGTTCTTTTAAATTTGGTCTGTCCTTTTTAAATTGGAAGTAGCATCGTTTAATGGAAATTTTTTGTTGTAACAAAATTATTTTGGTCATTTTGACTTTTCCTTTAACGGAAATTAAAATTATTTTTACACATTTGATAAATCATTTATTTTCTTACGAATATTAAAATAATAAAGCTGGCAATGTGGTGGCAAGAAAATGTCGAACAGACACTGACGGAAAAACAAAGTTGCATCCGCTACATCATCGAATCAGTTAGTCCAACAGGAAAAGAAAAAATCATAGCCAACTCTGTCCCAAAAAGGTTGTGAACGGCTTATATATAAATGGATATTTACCCCTGCCTCGGGTAACTACCTGAAAACTGGGTATTTATCAAATTTGTAATATTTAGAAAACTAGGCTAACTTTTACTCACATAATAATGTTATCTTAATAAATAAATTACGTACACCGTGAGTACTAAAAATTGGGGAAAGAGCGGGAAATTTTTAATTAAATATATGTCAAATTCGAGGTCAGGAGGTTAGTTTTTGCGTCACCTGTGTCAAAACTGACGCAAAACCTAACCGCGAATTTGACATAGATTTACAGTGCCACCAGTGACATGTAAATAGAAAGTTGAGGTGATACATCTGCGAGAAACATAAAAGCAAAAAATTACTAGGATTTAATTAAAAATGTCCTATGTTCTTTACAATTTTAGGTAACTTGTATAATTATGGTCCCATCGTTATTTTGGACAGGAGCTGTTCTTAGTCCAGCTATTTTTTTATTCTACATTTTTATAAAATTCGAATAGAACACCTTCACTTACCAATCAATTATACTGGTTAGATTCACTTTAAAATATTTGTAAATGAGGATAAATACCCGTTTAAATACCCATTTTGGGTATTTACCCGGGTAAATACCCCGGGTATTTACCGATAAAAATAAATACCCGGGTAATTTACATCACTACCACTGGGCTCATGGGGGGTTTTTTCGGTTTTTTTTCGGGCTCTTTCGAGTTTTTCCCGTCTTCCCGGGATAATGGCTCTTCGAATAAAAGACGAAGCATTTTTTCCATCATAATTGATTGCGGATGCTGTCATCAATCAGTTTTCATCCCTTCAATGATGGAAACTTGTTGCAAAAAGAACCGAAAAAATGTCAACCTTGCCACATGGTTTTTGCGATTTTTTCTTAGGTCTATCTTCGGCGCCGGCATCTTCAGCTTCCATTGAACGATACTTGTCTACATTCGGACTTGTTTGAAGTAAACTTCGAAATCGCCTGGGCGTGGAAAAAGCCGCAAAACTAGTGCAAGTGTACAGACATTTGCGCTCAACTGATACACACCCTATTGACTGGTAATAATTAATTGTTCTTGCTCTAATATTCTGTTTTTTACAATCATTAATTATATTTCTAACTAGCAGTCCAGTGAGACAAATGTCTCATTTAATAAAACAAAAAAGACCGTTTTGCAAATAGAACGCGTATTCACCACACGTACGTATATGACGTCATTGTTGGTAGCAAACTACCAGTCGCATTCGCTTTGATAAAATTTGCCTAGAATCTAACCTAAAAAGTTAGGATTAGGATAATTAAGATAATAATTAGTGTTAGAGACTGAAATTCGGTTCCTGACCTGACATGACCATTCCAAACATATAACTTTTTTCTCTATCTCTTACGGTTTGGCTGCTGAAACAGCGTCCCAGACAGACAAAACAGCGTCCCGGACAGACACGTCTATTAGATAAAGGATGTTCTATTATTCTTAAAGGTAATTAATTGTGTTTTACTAATCTATATTACATATATAAAGGAAAGTCACAACCCTAACTAATCAACGCAGGGCCGTAACCACTGGTACTACGAAGTTGAAATTTGGGTGAAAGATTCAACTTGTTACGTAAGGTAGTGCTAAGAAGGGATTTTTTGAAATTACACCCCTAAGCGGGTGAAAAGGGATAAAATGTGTTTTTACAAATTCCTCAATATCTCTTACACCCGATGAAATATCGACTTGGGTGTTTACTTGCAAAGAGTTTCAATGAAAATGCCTAGAAACGTATTTCAGGATTTTGCCCTAATCAACCCTTAAAGGTGCAAATATGGATTCGGGGTGAATTAAACAATCCTTCGTATCTCCTGTTTCTTGAGTTAGAACATTATTTTTTGGCATATAGATGTATTTTTAAAATATTTAAAAAGTGGTTTAAGAGATTTTGAAAAATTTACCCAAAGGGGGTGAAAAGGGGTATACTGTGTTTTTCGAATTCCTCAATATCTCTTAGCCCAATATGATATCGACTTGGTGTTTGCTTGCTTAGGTATCCAAGACAAATGTCTAAAAACACATTTCAGGATTTTGCCCTAATCAACCCTTCAAGGTGCGAATCTGCATTCGGAGTGAATTATAGAATTCTTTGTATCTCCTGTGTTTGTTAGTTAGAGCATTCTTTTTTATCATATAGATGCGTTTTTCAAATCTTTAGAAAAGGTTCTTAGGGTTTTTTGCATTGCACCCCTAAAGCGGTAAAAAGGGAAAACTGAAAAGGGGTAGGGGGTTAAAATTATAAACTATTTCCCCTCTGGGTTCATTTCAGGATAAAACGGGCTGAAAGAATTGTTAGAAATTTTACCCAAGTGGTGAAAGGGGTTAAACTGTGTTTTCACGAATTTCTCAATATGCATCTCCCTGTGATGGAAACGGATATCCTGTTATAATTTATGAATACAACATTTAATAAGTACATATACGTTTGATTTGATCTCATTGTTATACTAAAACCATAGTTTTATCAATCTATACAAGGGTAACGACAATTACATACACATTTCCAGGGGGCATTTGAAGATTAAAAGAGAGAACTTTTTTCGGAAGAATATTGTTTCCTTTTTACCTACAATATTGTTTTGCAGCCTTTGTTAATTTAGCGTATTGCATGGGGGGGGGGGGGGACTTAAGAATTCATTTAAGATTTAGAAGAAGAAGCAAACAAGTGTAGTACGTACGAAGAACGGGCATCTTGCTAGCTTGTAATAAATTTCTAAAAGTTGAGGTTTTTTGTTCAAATTGTTTAACCCAAGTTGTGAGTTTACTAGTGCCTTGGAGTGAATCCAGGACCGAAAAACTCAGTGGGTTTTTGGAGCGGGTTTTTTCACGTGGGCCCAGCCCGAAAAAACCCGACGCGTTTTTTCGGGCTCGGCCCACTGTGGCGAACCCTGTTTTCTTGTAACTCCATAGATCTCCGTGGATATCCTTGGATCTCCATGAAGATCATTTGGATTTCCATGGAGATCATTTGGATCTCTATGTATCTCCTCCGGACCTCCCTATACATTAATAACTTTTGAATTTTATATGGAACTAGTGGACCTGTTGCAAAATATTTTGCAAGTTAGAAAACTTCTTTGTAACGTGTGGCAGCATCCATTAAGTAAAGTTTAAATTTTGAAGTTTTTAAAACTACTCACACTTAATATTGCTACATATACTTGACCATGGCTAAATACTGGTTGTGGCAAACACGATATACATATTCCCACTTTATCCATAGTTTGTTTTTGTAATTTATTAATTGTTATCGCAAATGATAGGCGTACAAGACAATTTCTATTAGAATGTGTTGATCTATACACAGTAATAATACTCTTCTGCCTGGCTTGTGGCTTATCCATTTAATATCATTTAATATGAGCAGTTATAAATAAATCTATTAAACCAGTAGACACATCTATTGATCCTATTCTTAGTGTTAAGCAGTGTGGATATATTCCACTGAAATTTAACGAATCTATTAAATCCATAGAAAATTATAAAATGTTGTCATTATATGATACAATTGTATTTGCACTCAAATATTGCTTTTCATATTCAGGCAAGAGAGATATAATTTTGTTGCGCTTCACGCAAGAGCGGACAAAACTCCAAATTAACTCGCCCCAAGAATATGGGCCATGTGCACGATTTTTTTTTCAGAAGCTTGTTTACAACTAAGTTCGCCAATCGGCGCGGACTTAAATGTCCAAATATTCGCTTATACACCCAAACTCCGCCAAACGGCATGGGGCACACAAAGAATCAAAAGCAGACTAACTCTCCATCGGATTATAGACTGCGAAAAACCGTGAAAGCTGCTAGATTTGCTGTAAAAATGAGACGAAGGCCGAAGTGCCATGAGGTTGCAAAATCCGAGCACCACCAAAAAAAATTAATCGCCAACCTAACAAACTGACAACTCAAGTGACCGAGCACGTTGAACTCTGGGTAGAGCAGTGCAATAGTCACCGACATACCCTCGTAAGTCAAAATCTAGTTCAAAGTCCTCTCGATAACTTTATTTTTAACGTACGTTATGATAGGGACTAAATGCATTTTTAGACGAGCACAAATTATTGTCGTAAAGTTTTTTTGAAAAATCAAAAATAAAAATGTTTCCCATATGATGTTGACTTTTTGGCGGTCACTGTACAGGGCCATAAATTGACCGCTAATTTATAGATAACTGGAAAGAAACTATAGCAAATGCTACACATTTAACTGGAAAATATTGTTCTTTTTTGGTATGGCCGAAAAATTACACTACAAGATTAATTTTTATTTTGCACCTAGGTATCTCGCGAACTATCAAACAAATTAGGAAATGAACGTTTATCCGTGGTGCTCCTTAAATTTAAGCAAGCCTTTGATTTGCGTAGTTCCGTGGATTACTGATGCTAAACTGTCACTTTATTGTCATGCGGCAGATAATATTATCTTCCACTGACGTCTTTATCTGCCGCTGACGAGATAGAGTAATTTCTTCGAAAAAAATATCTTTTAGAATGTAAGACGGATTTAGTGGGAACCATGAAAGATAGTCTAATTAAAGGTTTGGATAGCCATTTTAATAATATAGACTTATATCCCGATTATTCTTTTCATAGACAGTTGCAAAAATGCAATTAATTAGAGAGAAGCTGATCAGTGTTCTTTTGAAAGATCATGTTAATGTTCAGCCAGAAATACCAAATACATATACCAAATGTTGTAGAAAATAGTTTATCAGACTCTGGCGATGATGATATTCCACTGAACGCTCTTATTCCAATGACTAAAAAGATGAAGACCGACACTTCCATTTGGGATATGTTTTCTTCTATTACTTCAGCGTCAATTTTCAGCTCTTCAAGTCACGTCTTATCAACAAGGGAAATACTGCAAATTGAAATTGATACTTACTTGAAATTACCTATAATTGATAGAACACGATCACCAGTCGATTGGTGGCAAGTTAGTCAAAATATCTTCCCACATTTAGTCAAGGCTATGAAACAGTACTTCTCTGCTTCAGCATCCACCATTTTTAACGAAAGATTTTTTTTAAGAGACTGGAAACGTTTTTGAGTCAAAAAGAAGTTCTTTGAAAGCAGAAAAATTTTTTGGTAAGAAACAATAAATGGCATTGGTAAGAAGATATATTTCAGGACACTTACATAGTGGTCATGTAACAAAAAAATAATGTTCCAAATTACACAGCAATGTTGCCTTTTTGGAACAATCTGAATTTTATCATTAAAATATGTTCCAAACTAGGGTTGCCAACATTGCGCCGATCCTGACCCGAACAAAAATAATTAGGGGATGATGAAAGGGGGTGCATAAAATTACTGAAAAATATCAAGTCGAAATAGTTTTTTACGTTTTAAAGATATAATTCCAAAAAGTATTTTATATTTTTTAAATAGCATAGCACAATTCTCCGCATTTGAAAATTACGAATTTTCTAGAACAACTTTGTTTTTTAACATTTCATAACATACAATTTAAAAAAAATCTATTTCAGAAGGTATAGTCAAATTTATACCCATTCGGAGTCACGTGATAATCTAGTAATTTTACGTATGTCGATTCTTAAAAATGCAATTTTAGGGAAATAAATGACATTCCGTTTTGTAGGTTATCCTGACATATGCCAATTTCTAAAACAATGTTGCTACGGGTTTATTCTCTTATATGAAATCAAACTGAATTTACAGGTTAAAGAAAACATAACATGTGGTAAAATGTAAATATAATAAAGATATGTCAGCTGCTACATTAAAAACCTGCTGCGTATAGCAAATTTTAAGTCAATTTCTGTGCATGCATATTCTGTTATAGAACATTGCCATTTGAAGCCTATTTCCTTGCACAATCTATTTAGGGAAGAAACTGAATGTGAAAAATCTCCAGATTCTTCAACCAAGCATTTTTTAGATTTTTTATGGTTACAAATTCTTTAGCTACATACATTTTATATACAGTGTCTTGACTGCTTCGTCGACTTCCGTTTTTGCATTCTTCACTTTCTGGCTCATATTTTCGGTAAATTGTGCTCTCCGAGATATTTAACGCAAGAGAAGCACGGCGAACAGCGTTGGAGGGTGAAGCTGTTGATTTACTATTATTAATATTGTACTCTTCATAAAAAAAACGCATAATATTCAAATTAATTGTTGTGACTGCTCGTTATACCGCATGTCCGATGGTTTCTTTTAATTTCCAGTTTGCGGCTCAACAATTTTAGGTTTTATTACCCTTATCTCAATAACTTACACGAAAAATATAATCTGACAGATTAGAAACGTCAAATTTTTAAAATTAATTTTATGAATCGACATGCCTTTTTTCAAATTTCTTCCATTTCATCTATTTTACTAAAGATGAACAGAGACAGACAAAAGTCACGTGACTCCGAATGGGTATAATTTTGACTATACTAGTGTGGATCAAGTTTTTTGTGTTGGTGACTTTAATGTGGATACACAGCTTAGTTTCTAGATTGAAGCGCGGTGAAAATCGGAACTAATGTTAGAATCTAGTAGTTTCCAAGTTTTGTATTGGTAACATTTTTAACATCTATTATATTTACATTAAATTGTTAACCTTATTTAAGCTAAATCACACAATAAATCAGAGGCGTACTCAACATTGTGGTATGGCACATTTCAAAACAGAATTAACAACACACACACACACACACACACAAAAATTGCAGCAATAACAATAGCAATAACAGAATTAACAAAATCAACCGCAATTTTCACACTTTTTGTCATATGACGTTGCACAAATGAAATCCCTCTACCCATCGCTACTGATTACTTGCCATTTAAAATATAACCAAACTTTGTATGTTTGACACTTACTTCATTCCATATATTACCAATTCAGTGAAATCAAATATGATCACTACAGCATCTTTCATGGCCTACCTTGAGAGTCAATCTAGATTCTGTAAGCTGTACTTGATCACAACTCAACTGAAGCTAAACATGTATAAGCCGTTTTTTATTTTAAAGATCCACCAACGTCGCATGTTCTTTGAAAGAACGGGGTCTGTGCAAGCGGCCACGATCCTACAATTTAAGGTTAGTGTGTGCGAACAAACAACCGGAGCTAGAGGCTTGGGAAGTAGTACCATACCTAAAGCACAACTCAAAGAAGCAAATTCCATTGAATTTATTTGTCCATGAGCAACCAATTGTCCAGGAATTGTATTTTTAATCGTCATTTGGAGGTTACAAAAAACAAACGCATGTCGAGCGTCCTTTTGAAACAAATTAATCGAGGTTTTAGCCTAAAACAAAAGAACCAAGTGACGCCGTTTGAAGGCGCAAAAATTACAAACTTACCGGATAATTTGTTCATTAATTCCTGTTGAAAGTTAAATAAATACGCGAGCTGTTCGTATGGTTCGAATTATTTTGGCCAGTTTATTTGACAGACAGCCAGCACCTGCGTGCTGCAATTCAATTTCATTTCTATGCAGTGGCGTATCGTTTTACATTCAAATATTTTAACAAATCAAGGATCCCAACCCGAGATTACAGTTTCATGCTTATTTTCCCGAGCTAGCTAATATAAAAGGTACAGATGAGTGGAATATTAATTTGAGGGCATACTACCGTTTATATCATCCCTAACTAGAACCCAGGAATAATAATAAATAATTTAATTAGTCAAAATTCGAATGGAATGAAACAAAATATTGTGTAGTGACCGTATTTATTTTAAAATTACATATTTAAATAATAATATAACCACAAATAAGTATAGAGGGGTCATTAAAATATATGCAAAATATGCATACCAAGAAATAATAAATCAACCTGTATTAAACAAAAACTTTTTTCTACGATTGTGTCAAAATGACAACTTTTTGCACAGTTTTTAGTGTCAAAAGTGACGTTTGTAGCACTCTTAGTATTAGCGCCCGAATTATGTCTGTTTTGCACGTTGCCATTGTTTTAATAAAATATTAAAACACGCTCTGCCATAAATTTGAATGTCAACATAACCTAGAATATCTAACACAACGTGACGTATGATACACGTGCACGTGCTTTAAAGGCATACTTACACTAGTACCATAATATACTATTATTATGTGAAATCATTCTTAATGAAATAAAAAAAATTAAGTAATAAAGTATTAGTTTAATATTAATTACAAATAATTTTACGATCAATTGGTAAATTAAATACCATACATTTCATTCTGATTCATCGCTTTTTTGCCTATAACAACTTACAATAAGGTGTTTCTCCAAATTGTTTATATTAAATCTTTGTCGCCTATCAAATAAAATATATTTATAAGTTGAAAGGCTCCGTTCGACATCAACAGATGTAATTGGAGCCTTTATTAAAACACAAATACAATGTTTGGATCGATTTCCAGTTGTACCGATTTTCCAGAAATAATTTTAGATAGATTTACAAGAACTTGGTACCCTTCATTTTTCTCTAAAACTTTATTGAGTTTGTTTTTCAATGGCTTCACCTATTTGACCACGAACTGCACTACAAGATATACTAAACTTATTTGTTAATTCAACAGAGTCTGTAAGCGGAAGGCTTTTGGCTTCTAATTTTAAAACTGTTTCGGACACAAAGTGTTAATTGGCGCTTATAAATACTAATTGTTGCGGTAAGTCTGTTTTATTCAGAATACCTTTTGCTTCCGCAATTGAATGAGAGTCATCGGAAAATTCTAAAATTATTTGTTTAGTTTCTTTAAAATTTTCTGAGTAAAACAGGGCGGCCTGTAGCCGTGTACCCCACCTAGTTATTACTGGCTGAGGGGGGAGGGGAGTATTTGGAAGCTTTTCTTTGTATACCTGAATTCTAAGGGGTGCCGTAATAAATACTTTTTTTACATAGTTAATCAATTTATATTTACTAATCGTTGTTTCATCCACTATAAAATAGAAATAATTATTTCCTATTATTTGTTGTCATATATTGCGCGTTGTATCCACAAAGACAGAACTCACATAGTTCTTTCGTAAGGTGCTTTCGTCAGATATATCCTGCTTACAGTATTTGATCAAAAAACGATTTTAAATTAGGATCATTTAGTTTTTTAAGCAGTATATTAGAACTAACAAATGCTTTGCATAAATCATAGTTGAAGGACTCTGTTTCGTTCAGTCTTGAACTCCCTGCTAAACATTCTCATAGGGCCGACTGCGGCTTGTTTGTTGACTTTAATTTTTCACATTTTTGTTTGTGCAAAGTTGTATCGACGTGTTGGTCAATTAAATACTTTTTTGTACACGAAACCCACAATTATAAAACATAACTAAGAAAAATTCATTTTGTACACATTTTATTTATATTCAATTAAAAATCAAATCAATTTCACAATATACAAAAATGTATCTATTTAACAGAAAAGCATTGGCATTAGAAATTTAACTAAAATTTTAAAATTGAAAATAGTAAATGCAATAATTAAACTTACTGTTTTACCACAAACTTTGCAAAATACTCCGTCACCATCCACTACGAGCTCGGGATAACGTTTTATCCACGATATTACTTTGGTCATTTTGTTTATTATTTCACAAAGCTAATGCACAATGACTGACGAAAGGACAAATTTTACTTAAAATTTATCTTTTCCCCTGCTTAGTCCATAGTTCAACACTCTAAACCCCTTCAAGCACTTAATGCATTTTTCTAAGAATATTTTTAGCAGTTAACAAACAAATAGCATTCTTGGCAATATTGTTACTCACTGAATGTCCATTTACACAAGCTACTCATTTTAAGCAGCTTACCTTTCTTAATTACGGGAATTTCTAAAGGCTTTCTTACTTAAATTTTAATCTTTTATTTAAAAGTTTCATTTATTGTGCTCGCTTGAGATGGGAGAAAAAAAATTGAGTAAAATATAAGATTTATTTAGAAATGCACAAATTATGCAATAATATGCATATTTTACAAAAATATGCAAAATTAAATTGGTGTCATATAACTCCAATTAATGTGATTCGCTTAGATATGGAAGGATTTTTTTTTACATCAATATTCAACAATATGCATTTTGCATATAATCCGCTCTTTAATCATAACAAAATTTATTAAACTCCAGATTTCTACAGTAATATTTGTTTTCATGTCTCCTGATTCAGAAAAAGTTGTTGAAGTGATATTTGTCTGTCAGTCTGTGTTTTCTCTACAGGCCAGATGGTCTAATCGATTGGCCTGAAAATTTTTAAAAAATTTTAAATATAAATTTATAGAATCCAGTGATTTTTGGATAAAATTAACCAACCGGAAGTCGCTTTTTACTGTTGTCTTTTTGTTTTCCAGGACATTTTATAATTGTTTGATACAAATAAATTTTAGAACAAAATTATATGCAATATCTACCTTTGTTTAAAAGTTTTTTAGTAAGAACTATTTTGAAAAAATCAAAATTAAACTTTCACAGAAATTGCAAAACTTAATAATGGAAATAATATTTTAAAATAGTGTTATATATTATGTAATTGTATTGAACATAGCATTTAACGGCAAGGACAATATTGAGCATATAACGGACGAGGATATTTTTTGTGGCAGAGACTGATTAGGCCGATGCTAATAGATTATTAGAGTCAGTTTTGTGCAATTTCGGCTGTATATTTAACAGTTTTCGTAATACCTACTAAAAATTACCAATTTTAAGATGTGATTTTACTATAAACAATTGCATATATAAAATTTACTAGTAACCTGAGTCTCGTATGTAATTTGGTAGTGTAGCAGCGGTTATAACTAAAGCTGATATTATATGGCAAATGCATATTTTGTATAATTGATATGCCGGCAAGACTTTTTGCATATGTATACTAATTATGTGAAAACAAATCGTTTAAGCCAAGTTTCATTTTGCATAATTATACGTTTTTGAGCATATTTTATAAATTTTGCATATTTGGTTATATTTAGCAATAATTTGTAATGTATGAGGAACTTTTTGAACTTTGTAAAATTTACTATTTTATTAAATTTATTAATAAAATTTTTATGTACAACTGAGATATACCGGGTGTCAACGAATTTATTAGACAAGTCATAACTTCTAGAGTATTAGGTGTATCAAAATGATATTTGGTATAGGTAAATGGTATAGGGAGAGGAAAGTTTTCACATATTTTTCACTTTCTGGTCACTTCCGGTTTCACCGGAAATGGCTCCCGTTTAGAATTTTTAAATAGAACATTCTGTATATTTTTGCATATTTGGATTTCTGAGACAATTTTGGATCAGCATGTGACATTTTAAAAACTTATCCATGGCACACTTGACAAAAGTAAATAAATTATTATCTAGTATTTTGCTTAGAAATATTTAAAAAAACAGATATTTTAATAAGTCCCAGATATATTTGACACTATAATTATACACTAGTTATTTAAATAAATGGATTTTATTACCCACCTTTGACCAGAAATATTTCGAAAAATACGGCCCAGGGAATTTTTTTCATATTCTGTCTGTGTGTGTGTCTGTGAACAGAATATCTCAAAACCAAAAAGAGGTATGGCGTTGAAACTTCATATATAAGTTTTGTGTACTATGTAGATGAGACAGCAAGCTTTTGAAGAAAATCGCATAACCGGAAGTAGGTGTTTACTCTTGTGATTTTTCAGTTTTTTTTTCGATTTTTTCAAAAACGGCTCTAACAATTTTTTTAAACTTTACATTTTTATTACATTTATAATGTGTATTGATATGAGATAGGTGATTTTCCAGTTGAATACTTCTAAAGTGGGTTTCTTTTGTTTTTTTTTTCTATTTTTTTTATTAACTCCTATTTTAAATAAAACACTTGGTATATTATTACATTTTCGAATTCACCTTAAAATTCTAGAGAAAATTTGTCTCTTCAACTAACGCTCTATTTTGTACCGTTTTTATAGAATTTGTAATTTTTGAAAAATTTTTACAAATGCTTAGAAATTAAAAATGAAATTTTTGACTAATTATAAGATCACTGTAAAAGGAAGTTGTGTGAGTGTATCACACCAGATTTTTTTATATTTTAATTACTTCAAGCTACAATGTAATAGGGCTCTTTAGCCTGTTTTGTAGCCATATAATACATCGATTTTGAATCTTTGATGACATTATCAAGATCATTAAACATAATTATACCTTTAGTTTCCGGCATCCGTCATGGTCTGGGACTGTGTGTCTGGAAGGGGAGTTTGAGAGCTACAGATTATTCACGGTACTGTTAACGTCGATAAATATAAAACCATTCTTGCTGAAAGTTCTTTGCCATCTATTCGGATACGATATACGGCAATGACAGTAAAGACCTGGTTTGAAGAACATCACATTCCGACTTTACCATGGACTTTAAGCAGTCCGGACTTCTCACCAATCGAGTCTCTGTGGCGTAAAATGAAAAAGAAACTGCATAAGAACCGCCAATCTTAAAACAAAGTTACAACAAATATGAGATAATATACAACCACATGAATGTGCAGAACTCGTTAACACAATGCCTGATAGAATTAAAACCGCTGCTGTCGCTAATAAAGGGGACGTAACGAAGTATTAAAATAATGATCAAACTTAGTGATGCAACCAAAAAAACATTCGTTTTTTTCAACCTGTTTTTTTTTGTAAAAAAACCAAGCGGTCTGGTTTTTTTTAATTTTTTTTTTTTCAGAAATAAAGTGTAGTGAATAACAACAGGTAATATTCTTTGGAAAAACAAAACACAAATATTTCTAAATAAAAATAATACATTTCATAGGTAAAGTGAATTATAGAATTTACTAGCTATACCCCGCGGCGCATGCCGCGTTGAAAGTTTCGAGCGTTAGAACGATGCAATTGGCGCAACTTGAGCATTTTTGTTGGCTCTGTTCGAAAATACTCTTTTTACCCCTTTATACGAAAGTGATATTTTCTGTCGCCTGTTAGGGGTTTCCCGAAAATATACGTTTGGTTCCCTGGTTGGTTTCCAATGGCAGTGGGACGGAATATAATACAATGACTGCCGTTGCCATTAGAGACGGGAGACAATGTGATTATGATTAATAATAAATCAACTAGCCTCCTGGTTTTCATATTTAAATATTTTTGAATGCAGCTGATTACAAGAGATAGTCTCATCATAAAATGTAAAAGTGTTGTATGTATAACTCTGGACTAAAACGTCATTTCATCCCTTGCATGATTACAATAAATTGATTAGGTACTGTTCTCGCAAACTCTGAAGAACTAAACTACATCTGCGGGAGGGAATGATACATTTTCCTCCGTAGTAATACAAATAGCTATTAAAAATGTGTTAGGTAACTTCTGAAATTTTAAAACAAAATATCAATTTGGTGTTGATCAGGGATCGTTAAAAGTTGACAGATGACTGATAAACCGAGTTGAAACCGGCTGATTGAAATAAGAATTCATACTTTAGATACAAAAACAAAAGACATTTGCTCAAGCACGTAACAATGAAGTCATTTTTACATTCAAATGACCTTTATACCATATGTTCAAAAAGAAATTACATAAGGGTTGGCCATGATAAATAAAACTAATGTCGACAGCAAGCTTTAGAAAAGCAATTTTTAGAATTTTCAATCGCGATATCAGCGTATAATATAAATGTTCAATGCAAGAATGGGGTCAACTTATGCGGCGGCGTTTTTAAATTACCATAATGCATTTTTGAGTCAACCAGACATGGAATTTCGCAATTAGGTACATTTCATTAATGTGTTTTCAGCTGTTTAAATGTTGTTATTGGATTTTGTCCGTTTAGTTCAATTCCTCACTCAAAAACTTAATTTTCTGGACTTAACGTCTGTTACACTTGCACGGATCGTTTAAAACAAGTAAATTGAAATGAATAAATAATCATTATGAACCAATATCGTCTAATGAAGCTATTTAAAATTATTATTTTACGGTATTTACCGCAAATATTCTTATAGCATCTTACACGTAGCGTCTCTCACAATAAATATTAGTGTCACTATTACAAGCTACAGATTACACGCGCTAATGCTCGCGGACGCGTCATACAAAATGCAGAAGTTGCTGTTATTCAACTCGTCAGAGGAAATAATAAATTAGGCTTATATTGCGCGGGGAATACCCTGCGATTTGCTTAATATGTAACTTAATAACACCTTATCTTGTTTTTTGCTCTGGCGATTTGGCACCCTATCGAGGTCAGTAATTCAGTAATTGAAATAACACAAAGTAATTCAATTACCTCGAGTAATTTCAATTACCACAAGTAATTCAAATACCTATAAAGTAATTTAAATACTTTAGAGTAATTTAATTACACGAAAGTAATTGAGTAATTGAATGCAGTAATTAATTACTTTTAAAAAGTAATTTTCAAGTACTTTCTAACAAACACGGCAATTCCCAATTACAATTACCGCATTTTGAAAAGCAATTCAATTCCAAATAAACAAAAAGGCATTTAATTAGTAATTTAATTAAAAAGTAATTAATTACTGCCCCGCTCTGCTTGTGCCATTACAAAAAAAATTGTTTTACACACGTCTACTATGACAAATGCCAAACCAAATACATACAATATATACAATTCACATTTAATTACATATACCTATTTATTCCTAATTCAGTATGTAAAACATGCTTAGAGCCAGTCATTAAAATTAAAGGTTAAAAATTCATTCCTGTTGAAAATAGCATTATTTATTAAAAATGCTTTTAGTGTAGCTTTAAACTTTGGCAGTGGAAGTTTCCTCACTTGGCCAGGCAGACAGTTAAAAAATGCATCCCCATAATATATAAAATTTGGTCTAATTTTGACATTATTCCTAGTATTATAAGAATGAACATTGTTGTAGGTAGCGAAAAGATGCATGTTACCTTTAAAATAGAGTAAACAGTAATAAGCACTTTGAGGATAGTCTAATGGGTCGTTAGGACATGGCAAAGCTCACTCTGAACACGCCTCAACTTCCTGTACCAGACGGTTGACCGGCTATTTGCTCAGGGTGAAGGGGGGGTTCGGATCAATACGACGTATTTTAGAGCGAGATGCTGTCACAATAGGGGTTGATTGTAATCAAAATAAGGGGAGGAGAAAAACTTTTCGTCCGGCCCTCGTAGAAATTTGAAGTCAGAACCGACGCTACACTACTCCGTGCTATCTTTCATCTTTTTTTTCTACTCTACTGTTAACAACTCCTGCAATGTAGATATTTCTTCTTGCTTTTTCCATTGGTTATGTTAGTTCTTTCCAAAACTTGTCTTTGTTCTCTGCTTTATCGTCTTTGTTTCAAAATTTTTCCGGTAAAATAATAATTCCTTGATATATTTTAACTGAAGATTTAATTGTAGTTTATATCGTCACATACAGTTATTACAAATAAATATGTTATTTTTGAAAATAATAATGTAATAGCTTTATTTTTTACGTAATATGTAGGTACTTTCTTGCTTAATTTATTATAAATTCAACATTTGATTAGAACCAGCAACGAACAGTTGTGACTATCCAGTATGGTCTAATGGTTAGGATATCTGGCTCTCACCTAGAGGCTCGGGTTTGATTCTCGATAGCAGAATACTTTTTAAATGAATTCTCTTTAATATTTATATGTATAATAAGCTTTTCATTTACATTAATGAAATATTTGTAGCAGCAAGAAACTTCCGAAATGGTCTAGTGGCTAGAATGGATACCTGGCACTTGATCTAGATAATTCTATAACTTTTCAAGTCCTGTAATTTTTTATATTTGCACCTGCCCACCTGGCAAAACGTCTGCCGTCTGCATGCATTCCACCCACACGGCACCTGCTCAGCAGATAAACAAACCCTTCATT
Organism: Agriotes lineatus; assembly: GCA_940337035.1. Taxonomy (NCBI): domain Eukaryota; kingdom Metazoa; phylum Arthropoda; class Insecta; order Coleoptera; family Elateridae; genus Agriotes; species Agriotes lineatus. Next base: position 153,401 of record CALNHX010002786.1, read on the forward strand.
AAGTTGAATAGCTGAGGTAGACATTTTTACATTGGAAAATTTGAGTTTGCCTATACTAATGTAGATAGCAGCACTCCGCAGTACAATAAAGAGAGAGGAACAATTGTGGGTTGTTTTTTATTTAAAATTTTTATTTTTCTACATGGGTGCAAAAACTAAGTAACAGTTAGTTGGTCATGCTTGTTTACACTCGTTTTTATTGTGAGTAGGCTTTGAAATGTAACAATTGTCAAAACTAATAAATCACGTTTAAATTAGTGGTTTTAGATGTTTTAGAAAAAGCATTGCCAGCTAATTTTTACTCATTTTTTTCTAAGAAAAAATTGATACAAATGGAATGGAAAGGACAAAATTTAAACTACAAAATGATAAAAAAACGCTTCTCTTTCTTCATGATGTAAAAAAAATTCCATAATGCTTACACTGCTCAAATTACAAGCCAGGAATATATATTGACTCGCCGTATATTTTAACTAATCAGAGTTCTGTAGTCGAACTATGGCAAGCTGTATATGTGTCTCTTTTTGGAATGAAATACTAAATGTAAATTAATATACCTTTCGGTTAGGCTTCCTATAAAATACCAATACTACTACAGATTCATAGCATGTGTAGGCGCATTGCCTTAAATATTGATGAACAAGATTTTTTGTCATTTTATTTTATCTCTTTTACACAGGCTTTGCTTCTAAATGAAACGCAAGCAGTTCTGCTACAAACTCGTCAGGAATTGGAAGAATCAGCTCACGCAGTGTGCGAGCTTTCGGCCTGCAAGGAGTCCTTGACCTCAGAAATTGGCGTGTTGCAGCAACAGTTGCACAAAACCAAAGCTACACTTGCTGAAGTTGACAATGCAAACAGCTCTCTAAATAATACTCTAAAACTGCTGCGTGACGACTACACAAATTTGCAAGAAAGTCTCGACCGTTAAAAGCAGCAGCTGCGACGCTCTCGAACGTGAAATAAATGCCATCCAAGCGCAGTACAACGAACTGCTGGAAAAGTATAACAAAACCAATTTTACCATGCAAGCGCTCGCCCAGAACCTCGAACAGATCGAGCACGCCATGGAAGAAAACCTTTTGAAACTGGAGCAATTTGCCTTTGGATCCAGTGGTGGTGTCGACGTAAAAGATCGAGGCGAAGCCTTTGTACACATATTTTCACAGTTGGAAAAAACATTCGAGCAGCAGAGAGATGACAAAAAGGATCTTCTGAGCAGAATAGCCGATTTTGAAGAGTTGGTCACAGGGTTAAAGTCGAACTTAAGTGTGCTCACTGAGCGAGATGTTGTCAATCTCCAGGAGCGGCAAACGTTATGCAACAACTTAAAATGTGCCGAACAGAAAATTTCAATTTTGGAAGATGCAATTTCAAGTCACGTCGATAAAATCCAGGAGATGACCGCCACAATTTCCAATATGACGGCTACAATAAGCGAGCTTGAACTCCTCAAGCAAGAAATTGAGCGAAAGGAGAACTTAATTTCCGACAAGGAAGCCACGAATTGTTCGTTGCAGCTCCAACTGAAGACTTCGAGCGAGGAGCTTGCCGAGAGCCGAACCCGCCAGGAGGAGCTTCAGAATTCTATGGCGTACCTGGAGGGCATCAAGGGTGACTTTGAAGCAAAAATAGCGGAGCTGGAGAGAAAGGCGTTTGAGAGCAGGGAGAACGAGGACAAGCTGAACAAGACCATCGTGGAACTGCAGGCTCTCACGTGTGTTTTTGAAGGGCAAATACTGCAAAAGGCGAATGAGTTGAGCAAGTGCAAACAGAGCCAGGAAAATCTGCAGCGGTCCCACGAAGACCTAAAGTATCAGCTGTTCGAGGTCAATAATAAAGTTTTGCGACAACAGTCTGAACATGAGTTGCTCGAAAAGGACAAGTTCGAACAAGAGAGGCAGTTTCAGGAAACTATTAAGGCTTTAAATGTCGAAATTGAAGGCTACCAAGTCAGAGTCAACGAGTTGGAAATGGAATTGCAGAGTTCGCAATTAAATTGCGCCGCGGCTCAGAGGGATTTGGAGACTGTACAGGTTGCAAAGCAAATGCTGCAGGAGGAAATGGAAACTTGCAGAAGCGACTTCGATAAGCGCGCCGCTGTCCTGGAGAAGACTATAAATAATCTCGATAACAATATTCGGGTTGCTGCCCAGCGAGAAAGCGACTTGCAGGAACAATTCGATGCAAAAGTCAAGGAATGCTTTGGTCTGCAGCAAGAAACAATGAAGAATATATCTCGATGCACTTCACTGGAACAGGAGCTTCAGGAGAGTTTGGAAACATTGAAAAAAAAGCAGCAGGAGTGCCGAGAACAGAGTGACCTGATTTCAGAAAACAGCCACGAACTTTTAGTGGTGAAACTCGATGCGGAAGAAAAGAAGAAGCAACTTCTAGCGTTGGGAGAGAATATTGAGAAAAGTACCAGGGAACTAAAATCTCTAGAAGAACAGGTTGTTGCATTGGATCTTCAGAATAAGGAGTTATGGTATGTACAAAATTTTACTACATTTTACAAAAATTATTTATTTATTAACTTTTCTAGCTATTTTAATAGTAAAAAAGTTCAAAATGATTTAGAGCGGTCATGGCTTGAGCTCCTTTCTCGAGGGTAGTTTGAGTAACATAAGTAAAAGGGGTCATTAAATTTTTTTATGGTTGAGTTGGATAACTGCAATGGTTGATCAGCAGGTCAAATAGTTTGAAAGAATCAGTATGTAAAATATATCTACCATCTGCTAGATACGTTTACAAAATTTTTTAAACCATCTAACTAATCTCCAAATGTTCCAACATGAAGATGAGTGGCTGTTTAAAGGGGTGCATGTAGTAAAAGCACGAATTTTAAACTTTGAATGAGCAACAAGACACATTCTCTTTTCGAACTTGCAACCTATTAGTCTACATAGATGGAAAACTGGAACTGTAATTTATTGCAATAAAAAAAGAATTCATAACAAATGATCAACATGTTCACCGCCTTCACCTATGCACACTGAAACTCTTCGCACAGTCCCATTGCTCGAAAAAGAGCTGTAAAAGCTCTTCTCGATACCTTTCTGCAGTCAAATAAACACTTTTGTCTTGCTTTTACCTTTAAAAAAGTATGGCCCAATTATTCTACATCTTGAAATAGCCTCCCACACACCTACTTTTTGAGGATGGAGAGGTGTCTCTACCATAAAGTTAAGCTTCTCCGAACTTGAGAATTAATGTATCTATCTAAATAAATCCAAGCCTCGTCGGTGAAAAAAGTCTTCTCCAATAAGTCGTCATTGAGGGTATTTAGGAACCACTGACAATATTCGACACGCTGAGGATAATCAGCTTCGTGTAATTGTTGTACAGACTGCCAACGGTAGCGGTAGACGTGGAGGTGTCAATTGAACTTAGAGGTTCGAGGGGCATTTCCTATAATTTGTCTTACATTTTCAATTACTTCTGTCATTCTTCTTGGAGGATGACCCTTCAACGCAATGATTCAATGAACAATGAAAAGTGTTATAATTATAACCGAGGGGTTGTATTGCTGAGTTTTAATTAAATAAAACACCCGAAAAGTTAAAAAGGCTTATATTAAAGAAACCAAAACTGTGGATAAACTACAATTGCGTTATCCCCATTTGCTTATGGTATATGATTACTGTAGGCTTCATAAAATGATTGAACAGATTATACTTAAAATTTGCAACATAATTACACCCTGGAAGTCAAGTTACGCTTAGATTCAACCTGCATTAAATTGGTTAATAAAACACCATAGAGATCTGACCTGCAATCGCACCGTCGCTCGCTGGCTTGGTGGTTGAATTTTTATTTTACGCGGTCGCCGGAAATATTTATGGGACCAAAGGTGTTAGGCTGATTTTTTACTGTCCTTAGCGCCCATGTTTGCTCCTTTGGAATTGGCAGGCACAGCACTGTTTCACATATAATTTAAAATAGAAATTTTGGATTTCGACTTAGTTAATTTAGCACGGGAGGCGGCGTTCGATCGCTGGGGTTTTTATAATTTTGTTTCGCGGAACAAGGAAGACTTATTTACGGCGTTTGAGCGCCGAAGCGCGGTACGCGAAAAGCGGCTTGCGCTCCCCAAAAGGAAACTTTCTTTCGGTACGAGCCGGGTTTGTCTCGTACTTCACCGTTTTGCAAAATTACCAAAATGGACTAATTCTTCGCGGGCTCTCGGACTTGCTAACTTTGCAGTTCTCACGCCAAGTTTTGCACGTGAGTGCCAGTCGGCAATAATTTTGCTTTTTTTTATTTCTCTGGAACGCGTTTTGCACCGGATGTAATTTAATATTTAAGAATGCAACATTGTAGTGCATTTGTAATAATGTCAGTTATGCATGTTGGCTTCTGGCGTATTTTCCTTCCTTACAATTTAGGAATATTAAAATCTTATGAGGTCCCTTATAAATGCAAATTATTGCGGGTAAGGTTTGAAAATTCCTGCCGAAACTCCCAACTAGCTCAGTTGTTTTTAGCACTTTTTCTTGTAACTTCTGCACTTTCAGAGTTCGTACTTAGTCATTTTAATTACACCCTTCACATATCTCCCAAATCTTATTTTATTAGCTTGTAATCTACCCTTCTGTTTGTGTGATTCGAAGTTCAAGTTTCCTATACGTATGTTAGTGTTGGGATACATACTTATTGCATTATACAGTGCTAACTTTGTTTTCTTTGACTGTTTTTTTTTATAATAGTATATTATGTTATTAGGAGCAAAAGTTATATTTTATGTGGCGAGGCTGGACGGGTTATCTGCCGAGCTTGCGAGACAGATAAGTACAGCCGAGCCACATAAAGATACTTTTGCTCCGAATAACATATAGTATTTTTTCTTCAAACGTTTTTATAACAAATTATTTACAACTTTGTGAACAAAATTCGAAGAGAATTACTTGATCTCGTCAGCGGCAGATAATATTATCTGCCGCTGATGAGCGGCAGATGAAGTTGTCAGCGGCAGATAATAACTTTATCTGCCGCTGACGAGCGGCAGATAAAGTCGTCAGCGGCAGATAATAACTTTATCTGCCGCTTGGCAATAAAGTGACAGTTTAACATCATCAATCCAGCAGTATAATGCCATATTTTACTGCCGTTTGAAGAAAAAATATTTTCTTTGCACATAGAACAATTTTGCGATTCTGTTTAAGTCACTTTCAATCTTACCTTTGTGTTCTATTATGGTGTCTAGGTATTTATATTCTTCTAACTGTTCTATTGGCTCGTTATTTATCTGCTTTTCGCCCTTTGTCATTACTAGTGCGGAAAATGTGCAAAGAAATTTTGAAAAATATGCACATATATATGTCTAGCGAAAATATACAGAGATTTATGAAAAATATAACCAAATATATGCAAGATAACACAAGTACCTTTGCCTTCTGCAAAGAAAAATTTACAGTAAATAATATTTACCTAAAAATATCAAGAAAGTCAAATTTTCAAGGTTATTTTGAGTCTAAAAAGTTGACCATTATACTGACTGCTATTACTGTACTAGTCGTGTAATGGTTAACTTTCTACCTAATCTAATGTTCTCCAACAGACCTCATTACTAGTTTTTTAAACGATTGTCAAAATGACGTTTTGAAAATATCAAAGTTGTGAATCGGTTTTATGCTTTAGTTTGACTTTATTGACGATTTCAGGTAAAGTTTTATACATTCCATGTTGTGAAAGGAGCTTAAAAGTACTTGGCCGTACAGCCTCGTACAGCATGCTTCTTCGTCCAGTAAAAGATAACTTTCATGACTTGATATGTAAATAACTATTATTGCATAAATTAAATACAGCTAGATTGAAAACAAAATCACATTATTACTATACGATACCAATATATCGACCGATATATTCTCATTGCTCTCTCCCACTACTTTTTGACTACATGGATGCATGTGTGCGCCGCTGCTTGCTGGATTCGGACGGGGTAATCCCCTAAATACGAACTCATGCTTAGGTTTGTTTAGGTACATGTCTTCTTGTGATTTCGTTTTAATAACGCAGTTTAATAACACAATCACTATTACTCGTGACATATTAGTAACAATTTCTGATAATGCAAGACCGTGAAATGGCATCGTCTGATCGAATGTTTTTGCTGATGCAGTACATTCCAGAGGCGAGGCGAAGCTGGAAGATATTTTGCTGCATGATGCAACACACTTGATCCAGTGCCGACTATTTTTACATATACAAAAATTGAATTTGCAATATTGGATAGTAGTCATATTTTATACTCTACATTGTTTGTTTACAGTATATTGTTCATTTCTTATAATAAATATTAAAATATTAAATATTGAAAGGAAATTTATTTTTATCGATATGACCGATACTGATATATCTCTAATTTGGCTGATATGGCCAATATGCCGTCCTAATCCGCCAAAAAGTTGGCATCATATGCAAAAAAAAATTGATTTTTCAAAAAAAGTTTTAGCGTCAATAATTTGTGCTTGTCTAAAAACCTATTAAACTTCTATCAGATAATACCGAGTGATCTTTACTTATTTAGAAAATTCAGTTTTTCAAAATTATCCAAATCCAAAGAGTGCTGATTTCAATGAGATTTTTTTAGTGTGTTATCTTTAGCTAAGTGAACAATCTCAAGGCCAGAAAACACCAAATTTTTTAAACTTTAGCTAAATAAAACACTGCTAGAGCCTGTGGTTTAGCTAAAAATGAATTTTTCAATTTTTTAAATAGTTTTCAAAATTACACATGCCAAGACTTAATATTAAAATTCAATTTTTTTTTGTGTGAAGACTATAGTGATCTGTTTCATTAGTACAAAAAATACATGCTTTCGGGACAATGTTACGGTACTTTTGGAGCGTTCCCTGTATTAGCAAACATTTGCTAGTTGAATTTTGATCCTTAAGTATTAATGAGTGGATTTTTGGTAATTTTGCATGCTTTAGATTAGGTCTGGTTAGCTGTGTCCTAGTTTTAAATGTTTTCCTATAATTATTAAGCAGTTTCGTAAGCAACTCCCCTAATAATTACCCTTATTTTACTAATTAAATTTATTCTGGTTTCATTTCTACAGATATTTAAGCCTGGTGGTTGGCAATATTACATGCATTCATTATAAACTATTTTTTGGCCTGAATTGTTGCTAGAACAAATTTATTATCTCTTGTTGCAATCATATCTTTCAGGAAGGTTTTCTTGGTCCACTTGCCCACTTCGCCATTTGCGGTTCAAAATTTTACAACGTGAAGATAGCCGCTAGACGAAGGTAGTGGTTGGTGAACCGACCACGGAAGACGCAGGTTCAAATTCAAGTATCCGCGACCCGGTTATTTATTTTACGCCTATATCGAATTTGTTAAAGAGCAGATACTACAAGTCTTTGCTACATTATTCATGAATACCTTGATGCCTTTCTATTAATAGGGACTTCGGCGTAAGGTGTGGCCACGCTAAACGTACGTTGCTCTGCCAGCTAGAAATGTTGGAGTGTAGTTTTAACGTTAATTAAAGCTAACAATCGGGGCTAAACGTTAGCCAGAATATACGTGCATTGCTCTGTACCGGCGTATTATTGGTTGAACTCGCTCTGCGACCTGTAGTTTAGAAGGTTACTTAGCTTTATAGTTTATTTTATCATCTCTAAAAATTCGCCAGACTTCTAACTTCGTTGACTCAAAACCGAGTTTGAACATTTTTTTTATTTAAGAAAACGTTTATAGAAAGGTTCCCCATAGGTGAGAAGGTGTGCTTTTTATTTTTTCAATTATTAACAAATACGTGTTTTTTAATATACTCTTAATTATAAAATTATAACTCTTATTTAATTAAACATAAGAAATTTGATAACATAAGGTTTGTGGGGTCGTAGACTACGAATCTGCCTCAAAATTGGTCTAAAAACAAAATGGTGTCGAAGGTAAAATTTTTTATTTTATTTTTTTTTTTTTTTTATTAGACGTCTGGGGTTTTTGGGGCCACTGACTACGAATTTGACATTAACACTCTACTAAAATAAAAAATGGCGGAAGGGGCTTAATTTTTTTTATTTCGGATTTTATTTCTTATATACCTTGGGTTTTTTGGGTCGCTGATCTCAGATTGTAGGTTAAAATTTATCAAAAATGGAAAACAGTGTCTGACAAATGATAGAAGAGTTAAATGAGTACTAAAGATATTATATTTTAATTGATTTATTAAAATTAGCTCAAGATACATTTAAAAGCAAGAAATAAATTATTCTTTATCTAATAGACTTGTCTGTCTGGGACGCTGTTTCAGCAGCCAAACCGTAAGAGATAGAGAAAAAGTTATGAAAGTTATATGTTTGGAATGGCCATGTCAGGTCAGGAACCGAATTTCAGTCTCTAACACTAATTATTATCTTAATTATCCTAATCCTAACTTTTTAGGTTAGATTCTAGGCAAATTTTATCAAGGCGAATGCGACTGGTAGTTTGCTACCAACAATGACGTCATATACGTACGGAAGAGTTCAGTTTATCGCTTTGAAGAGTACGATCCAGAATTTTATGTTTAATAGTGTTTCATGTAGTAACAATAATTTTGGGTACTTGAATTTTCACAGTTTCCACCCCAAGATAGAACAAAGAGAAATAGCAATAACAATTAAGAGGATATTGATGTTTTCAAGAAAGTATTTGCCTTGACCATACGGATAATAAAATGAAAATTATGTCAATGGAAACCAAGTGATGTTTCCCAAAAAAATCTGTTTCTCATGGATTAGTATTTTTTACTGTCAACCTTCTTGATTTGCAAGAGGTAATCTATACGTTTTTATGTTGTTGATGAACCGAGAAATAATTTATTGATATGCATACATATAGTATTACGAGTGTAGTACCCATAATTTCTGCAAACCAATAGATCAAGTACACCATGGAAATGAAAGTTGCCATGAAACAAATGTTTGTTGTTTTTTAGATTAACAGTTCAAATTTAGTTTTGATAATTGCACCAGTTATTATACAGTTAATTTTGAAATAAGTGTTGTGCAGCAAAAATGAATTTAACGAGAGAAAATTTTTGGAGCCTTTTTTTACCATACGTTTAAAAATCCCATCTCCGACAAAAGCTTTACCTGACTTCGTGCTACTTTTGGTGACCAAGTTGCTTCGCATTGCTGGTTTAATGAATTTAAATTTTAACGATTTTCAGTTAGTGATGATTTTCGCGAAGGAGGACCAATTTCAGTTCGTTAAATTAACATAGACGCTGAGCGAAGAATGATTCAGGAGGACAATCGAGTCACATATAGAATTATTAAAAACATCTTGGACATTGGCATGACTGCAATAAACAAGATTTTACATAATCATTTGGGTGTAATAAAAGTATGTTGTGGGTGGATACCACACAGTTTAACAGAAACACAACAACAGCATGTGGAATGGTATGAGAAATATAATGGAGGTAGATATAAAGCAGTTTACATTATAACTGGTGACAAAAGCTGGATATATGCATTTGAACCCGAATCTAAGCGGCAGTCTGCATAATGAGTGTTTCCAACAGATCCTAACCTAGTTTTAGTGAAGCTATCTCGAAGAGTTGGTAAAAAAATGATTACCTGCTTCCTTTCTTAGGACCTATCACAACTGTTGTGCTTGAAAATAAATGTACGGTTACCGCAGAATGGCACACAACAGTATGACTGCTAGATGTTATTCAAAAAGCTGGGTTAGGGTACTAAGAAGTGAGATCTTTCTGCACCATAACAATGCTTCTAATCATACCGCACATCAAACAAAATAATGTTTATCAGAAACTTCCGGGTTAATATTGCTAAGTTATCCTCATACAGTCCCGACCTAGCACCTTCCGATTACTTTCTATTTTCTCCTTTACAGGATAAAATGCGTGGTGTGCGATTTGGAACTCTCAAAAATGCCGTGGAAAGCTTCAAAAACTTTGTTTCTCAAGTGACTCAAGAAAAGTGGAATTTGTTTTGAAAATTGGTGTTACCGAATGCGTAAATGTTTCCAGTTTAAGGGCAAACATTTTGTGAAACAATAATAAAAACAAATGTTGACTACACATCTTTGTTTTATTAGATTGCAGACATTTATGGGGTTATCTTCGTATAACAGCGTCAAAAAACAAGCAAATAAATTTATCCGAAAAAGTTATATATGTACGTAAATTCATGTCTTCATAGGTATAGACGATGGTTGATTGGGGGGCCTGGCCCTCCCCAGCCAAAAATCCTAGTTATGCCAATGATGGCTCCCCTGTTTAAAATTTAAAAAAATAAAATCTCCGAATTTCTTTTATATGCCGTAACTTTTTTGTTACTTAAGATATTGAGATGGGATTTGAACTAATTTGCATGGTAATTCAAATACGTTTAACGACACTTTGTAAAATCAGTTAGATATGTGCGAATTTTTAGTAATCTAACCTAACCTCAAAATTTTAAATTAGTACCGTACAATTTTTTTGGGCCTTTTAAGAGAGGATTTTTTTCTGAATGCAATGATGTATTACATGATATGGAAACTTCTTCAAAATTTTGAAAAACTGCACTTATTCTTTTTACAGGCAGAAATCACTAGTGCTATGATCACAATAACTTTGTTTTTTGTTTATCACGTTATCTGTGATATTATGTTTCGAAACAAAAAGCACGCTTATCATCATACGTGCCTGTCAGTAGTGTGAGTGTTATTATTAAAGCTGATAATTGTATGCACTCAAATGTACGAAAATATGTCCATAGATATGCATACATTTTGTTGACTATATGCACCCAAAATTATAATATATGCACATCATATGCTCTATTTTTTTATTAGTATTCTCAATAATGCAAAAATTTTAATTATTTTGTATGAGTATATTTATTTCTCTAATTTTTATTCAAAGACGTCACTTATTTTAACGTTTGACTATATAAACATGGACTGCCAACGCCAATTTCACGTTGTAAGCCAACATAAAAATGAGATTCACCCAACACTCGAGGTTTGAATCTTGAAATGGATTCTATGTTGGCTGATTTCTTATACATTGCTTCTATGGGAAAAGTGGGGGTTGCTGGCAGTCTTATGTTTATATAGTCAAAGATTTTAACAGGGATTTCCTTTTTCCAACTTGGATTTTCCCTTTCCTCTGCTTATTTCGATGCTTATTTCGATATGCAAACTGCACTCCAGAGGCAGTAAGTGAAAGTAGGTAAAATAATCTCAAAAAGTACATACATTACAAATTATCCTTAGACATAACCAAATATGCAAAATTCAGAAAGTATGCTCAAAAACGTATAAATATGCAAAATGAAACTTAACTTAAACGATTTGTTTTCGCATAATTAGTATACATATGCAAAAGGTTACGCCGGTATATTAATTATACAAAATATGCATTTGCCATATAATCGGCCGATTCTGGAAAATTTCCGATACTCACCGATGCTAAAAAATGCAGATACAAGTATCTGAACTTCAGTTATTCAAAAAGAAACTTTGAAAATTGGTTTTAAGAGTTTTAACAGTGTACTTATTACGTATTATGCTCGTAATAGTGCCGGTCGCTGGTAGGGGCATTGTATTGGTTTTGATTAATTTATTATATTGTGTTTTCCGTATATATAGGTCACCAACCAACTTTTGAACAAGATAGTTAACAGCTCTCCATTGTATAATCACTATCATCAGTTTGCTAAAGAAGTAGAAGTCTATTTATCTGAACCAACTTGTAATATAACCCCTTTTTCGAACGGTTATTACAATTAGTAAATTGGATATCTACCCTATTGCTTAGTTAACAGAAGTAGTATCGAGAATAATGTATAAAACACTTACCTTGCTGCTTTTGAATTACTTTCAAAATTGACATATCTCACTTAAGAAAATATATGATTGAAATTATGTCACTTGACTATTATTTAAAATTATCTCGGCTAGTCAGTTTATTGAGCAAATAAGAATCTATCTTCCTTAGCTGAATGAGTAAAGATTATAATAATGAATCTCTTTATAATTGAATAGGTACTGAATTGTATGTATGTCCAGCACTTCAGGCCTGAAGGCCTATGGCTTGAATTATTTCCTTCCACCTTTTTCTGTCTTTGGTACATGCTTCCCAGTTTCTGACGTTTAGCTCTCTTAGGTCCTCCTGTACGTCTTCCCACCACGTTCTTCTCGGTCTTCCCCTCTTGTTATTACCTCTTAACTGAATTACAAAATTATTATTGTATTGACTTGTTCATCAATCACACTCCTTAGTACTTTTAATAGAACCTTCTTTTAAGTTAGATTGTATTATTATGGTTGGTTTGACATTACAATCAATCAAAACTAAATGTTGTCAAATTATTTAATCAAATTACTTTTTCCAAATTGAGGTTAAAATTAATTACAGATACCTAGACCAAAATGATATAATTTCTACTTATAATGGCCGAAAACGTCTAGTACCCGAATCAAAGCAAATTTAGAAAACTTAATATTCTAAATTGCGCTCTAAACCTAAATTACAATGCTTTCCACTAATTTTGTCATACCAAACTTATTAATAAAAATACACTAACCTTCACGAAGACTCACTTGTACCTTGAGTGTATTTTCTATCAGCTCCCAACTGATTGGCAGTCGTCAAACACCTCCCTTGAGCTGTTGAAGACCCAAAATAGCTCGTTGTAGCTCTCGTACCTCTTAATACCTTGATAAACGGTAGTACAGCATGCCACAATCACTCTCACTTTCACTTCCTGATGGTGTAAGTACCAATTATAACTCCAAATGGTTTCAAACAATATTGAAATTATAATATGAATAATAATTGTGACCTTTGGTCAAATTTGACCGTGAAGAAGGCTATCTTGCTATCACGTACCGAATATACAATATTACTCTCATAATTAAAGGAAAATTAGCGCTTCAACGTGACTATTAAACGTAGATTATTCAAAATTAAATAAGTTTTTTCACTTGCAGTAAACAACCCCTTGGTTGCCTATTGCTACTACTACCAGTAATCTACCACCAACTGTTATCACATTATACCCTTTAGATATCTGGGTATTAATATTGAATTAATTAAGCATCCACACAGCATGCTACATTACAAATTGTAGCAATTGACATGAATCCTTGAATTTATTGGAAGGAGGAAATGCATTCAAAATTGAAAATGATGGCAAGAACGGTTCTGTGTATCCCAGCATGTTCAGAAATTTCTGAACAAATTTTTTCAGAGGCTCGGCATGTTGTAAAGCCTACTCGAACTAGCTTGTCTAGTGAACACGTACAACTAATTTTTTTGAAAAGTAATTGGTATATGCTAGACTGTAAAGTGAAATAAACATAATAATTAATAACAAAATAAACTTACTATACAGAAATATATTTTTTGAATAATAAAATAAAAACTTGTACGAGAAGAAACTAGATTGTTAATTTTCAATATCTTGCGAACTAAAAACCTGAAATTTAAAACAAAACCGCAAAGTTTCTGAAAATCAGATCCAGTATCGGGTATCGAGTATCGAATTAGTGTATTGGAAGTATCGGTATCTGAATCCAGGTATCGGCCCAGCCCTACATATAATATCGGCTTTAGTTATTATACTTCAACTTATAATGGAAAATTTAGAAAAATATAATGTATTTTGTGCATATATCAAGTACTACAAGAACGTAGAACTAACACGTCAAACATACAGAACACACTGACACTACTGACAGGCACGTATGATGATAAGCGTGCTTTTTGTTTCGAAACAAAATATCACAGATAACGTGATAAACAAAAAACAAAGTTATTGTGATCATGGCACTAGTGATTTGTGCCTGTAAAAAGAATAAGGGCAGTTTTTCAAAATTTTGAAGAAGTTTCCATATCATGTAATACATCATTGCATTCAGAAAAAAATCCTTTCTTAAATGGGCGAAAAAAATTGCACAATACCAATTTAAAATTTTGAGGTTAGGTTAGATTACTAAAAATTTGCACAAATCAAATTGGTTTTATTAAGTGCCAATAAAAGTATTTAAATTACCATGCATATTAGTTCAAATCGCATCTCAATATCTGCAGTACCTATCAAAAAAGTTACGACATATACAGTAGAACCTCTATTCAACGAACCTCTATTTAACAAAATTCTCTATTTAGCGATATTTTGGTTAGAATCGTCAATGTCCGATATTATTTATATATAAATTTCCCTCTATTTAGCGAACACAATCTCTATTTAACGTAGTAAAATTAGGGTCATAAACCCTTGTCAGGTAGTTTGAATTCCAGGAAGGTTCTCTCTAATGGGGTGATTAGGCAGTAATGCTGCATTCCTCCAATGGCTGTATTGTTAAGTTGAATGAGTTGTTTTCCTAGAATATTGATGGGATCATTAGGCGGTAATGCCGCATTCGTTCAAAGACTGTACTGTTCAGTTTAACAAATTGTTTCACAGCGTTAAGCTAAGTTTGT